>JAEMWC010002084.1:0-63807 GCA_016490735.1 Pachyseris speciosa | reverse complement strand
TAATACATTTGTGCATCATAGAAGCATATTAGAATAAGTTTTCTCTAATAGGAAGCCATTTCAGTGATCGCAGACCATCCGAAATATGGTCATACTTTCTTAGTCCCAGAATAATTCATCCAGCGAAATTTTGGACTCTTTGTAACTTGTCAATGTTGCTGTTGCTGGTATTACTCCAAACAGTTGAACAATATTGAAGTTTACTGAAAACAAAGGAATTTATTACTAACAAAAGCATTTTCCTATCCAGGAGATGCTTGATTCTGTTAATTTGTTTCAATTTAAAAAGACAATTTGAAGCAGTCTTAGTGATATGTTCGTTATAACTGAGGCATGTGTCGAGGAGAACACCTAAATCTTTAACAACAGGCACAGGTGTTAATTCTTTGTCAAATAGTGTTATACTGAATGATGACAGTTTTTTTAAAAGTTGTGGTACTCCAACAGCTAGAACTTTGGTTTTGTCCGGATTAATCAAAAGGGAGTTTTTACAGCACCACTGAGATATTCTCATAAGATCTTCGTTCAAGGCAGAGATAGACGTGGTTAATTCAGCAGGTGAAAAGGACAAATACAGTTTGCAATCATCGACATAGGAGGCAGATAGACAACATTTAGGAACAGAAAGGAGGTCGTTAATGTAAATGGGAATTTGATATTGGGAAAAACTGACAGTAAACTACTAAACTAATGTATTTCAATAATAATTAAGTGACAGCCCTGAAATAGTTGGATATTAATTTTTCAAGTTAGAGTTAGTTAATAATATTAGGATTTATTGTACTCAGGGGTTGATTAGGTCATGATTATTAGTATCACTTATGATAAGATTTACAGTAACTGGAACATAAACATTGGCAAGCTGAAGAGAGTCACTGGTTCTACCTAGCAAACTGTGTTACAGTGGAGAGCCTGAGTCAAAAAGAGGTGCTTTGCAGGTTTTTGGGGGAATTTTTTTTTGTATGATCTCTGCGACTGGCAAAGCCATGGTACCAAATGATGTCTCCATTCACCATTCACTTTAGTGGTTTAACTATTACTCGCAGAAGAAAAATAAAATCTCTGGACAGGCACCCAGGGTTAAGTTCTGGGACTTTGAGGGATGAACATTTTATGTACACGCAATGGGCCCAGTTGCTTAATGTAATCTTATGATAAGTTTTAATTATCATGTTTACTATTATTTCTTTTGTACTGTAATTCCTCTACCATATTTATTCAAGAGATGTGAATGAATACCAGCCAATAACATGGAAGAAAGTAGTAGTTGGTGACTTCATTAAGATAAGCAGTGATGAGATCATCCCAGCAGACCTCCTCTTGTTAACACAAGTGATACCAATTCCATTTGCCACATTGAGACAGCCAATCTTGATGGGGAAACTAACCTCAAACAGCGAGAAGTTGTGAAAGGATTATATAGGGTAAGGTTTAGAAGAAATGTTACAGTTGACTCCATCTGGAGCTCTCAAAAGAAATTGAAAATAACGCAATATTTTCCTTTGATTTTAGTTTTTACAGCAACAGGGTTGGCGCAGGGTGAGAGTGTCCACCTTTCGCCAATGTGTCCTGGGTTCAATTCCAGACTCAGTGTCATAAAAAGAACAGAAATCCGGATGACTTTCCTTTAACACATATTTAACAACAAAAATTCAATTCAATATCCCCCATATAATGTTCCAGCAAACGGCGCTTAATGTCAAGTTTGAGTCCTTACTGTGTCAGAACGTGCAAAAATGTCGTGTTTCAGTTTGCATTTGAGGGACTGGAAACGAACTCAAATGGCTTCGAAGTGTTTGGAAGTCATGGGAACATCTTCAGACATGTTTGGTAGTGTTCAGAAGTCTTCAAGGTATCGTCAGAAGGTGCTGGAACATTTTCGGAAATTCTGGGCATGAGGAGACGAAAATCTCATGCATTTGACTCGGAAAAAGTTGGCAGGTATATTATATACAGGGTTCATGCGCATCTTGAAAACCCTTGAAAACCCTTGAATTTCAGGAGTCCGATTTCAAGGTCTTGAAAGTACTTCAATTTCGTTTTCGGTCCTTGAAAGTCCTTGATTTTTTATTGAACACAATTGAAAAAATATTGAAAAATATCTGCACTATCTGTAAACCCAAAACATAGATGTTAACACAAAAATTTTTCTTGTTTTGAGGTAAAATTGTCATTAAAAAACGTTCTTGAAATTTCTAAGTAGGGTCCTGGAAAGTCCTTGAAAAGTCCTTGAATTTTTGGCCTAAAAAAGTGTACGAACCCTGTATATATAAGTAGAGCATCTGTGATCGGAGAGAAAGATTTGAGACTTAAAAAATAAAGTGGTTATTCTTCTTCTTCTTCTTCTTCTTTCTTCTTCTTCTTCTTCTTCTTCTTCTTCTTCTTCTTCTTCTTCTTCTCTTCTTCTTCTTCTTCTTCTTCTTCTCATCATTATCATTATCATTTTCATATCATGATCATCATCATTGACATTGACATTATGGGGCACTCACAACTCAACTCACTTCATTAATTGTAAATTGTGTTATAAGCAGTCTGGCAAAGTCCCCCGGCCAATGTTGTAATGTGCATTTGAATATTGCATAGAAAATACACAATATAAATGTGATATATTATTATTATTCAGGAGGCATTGTAAATAACATCCAACATTAAACTGGAAGGTAAAATAAAGGACTTGAGATGTAAAATTTAAGATTGTAATGCACAAAAAAATACCTGTCATCCACAAGGAGAAGATTGAGGTCATCCCATGCTGCCAGCTTTTGCATCAGTACAGCTGTCAGCTAATAACTGAAATATTTGTTACTTGGTAGGGCAATGCTGGATTTTCCCCTGATCAGTTTCCCTATCAGTTGAAGTGTGCAGAGCCTGATAATCATATTCACAGATTCCACGGCACTTTGTAAGGCTTTTTTTAAATTTGTCAATCCATGGACATTTGTTTTACCTGCATATGCCAATTATCTTTATCTGTCAATTTATTCCAAAGCACACGTGAGTTGAAATCTTTCAAAGAGCCTCAAGAATTTCCGAGGAATTTTGAAGGATCCCTGAGGATCTTAAAAGGGCCACTTCAGGATTGTGAATTCTAATCCTGAAATTCTGCACAAATTTATCTGAAAGTGATCTCTGTGTGTCTTTACAGTAAGAACCTCTTCCACCCAGCATAGATCTCAGTTCAAGGATTCTCAAGGGTTAGATTGTATATGCGTAGGATTCTGCACACACGTAGATTCCTTCATAAATCTTGTACAATTTTGCAAATCCTTCAAAAATTATATTTAAGCATCCATTGGATTATTGCTGTCTAGCATTCATCCTGAGAAGAATCCATAGACTGCTCAATCCTGAACAGTTTTACAGGTTATGGAATCCTGTTAAGAATTCAACCTTCTAGGAAATCCCAGCCCTTTTACAGTACAGTTTTCTTTTTTTTGGGGTGATCAGTCAAGATTGAAAAATTAATGTTGACTGGAAAAGAAAAAATAAGAAGGGGGAATGATCAATTCAGTCAGACAATCAGTGCTTGCAGCGTCACACAAACAAGTTTGCAAAAAAGTTGTAATTAAACATTTGGTATCCATAGTACCCTCTATCTTAAATGAGGAAAGGAACTGGCCAAGGCACTGAATGATCATGACAAGACTCACCCATTACTGTCAGTTGTTTCACTGAACATTAAATATTTCTCTTTTCTGCTTTAAACTCAGGATAAGTGAGACTGGAAGGGAGCTTGCTGTTGGGAAGAACAATTTGCTGTTGCGTGGGTGTGTCATTCGCAACACCGACTGGGTTGAGGGAATGGTTGTTTATGCAGGTTTGTTGTTTAAAGCTCACCTTTTGGCTTTACATAATGGAATTAGTTGGGACAGTTTCTGGTCTAAATGCATATTACACCTATAAGTCAGATCTGGTTGCTCAATTATCTGCATAAGGTTCCTTAATGTTTGAATCAAAAACATAGATCCCAATTAACCCATTGGCACCCGTGCCGGCCAAAACCGGCCGTAAAAAACTCCATGCTTCAAAACATTGCAACTTTCTCAATCGCACGAATATTGCCTTAACTGTTAGTTGTGAGCACGAAATGGATGCCCTTTAAATTTGGATATCCAATAAATGCAAGAAACGTAGCGATTTTTACCAAATATGGCCTTTTGAGTTTGGACAAGAACGAAACTGGCCGTTTTTAACGTCAAAGAGAAACAACAAAAATGCCCCTTTTTGCCTTCATGTTTTTTAGGGAAATCGTCGAAAAACCAAAATCAACCATCATAACGAAATTCAGTCCTTTTTCTAGCTTAGAAATGACTTTTTTTGTTTATATTCTTCTCCCGAGCGTAGATACAGCCTTTTGTTCCAGTGCATTCGGGCCTTCCCAACATTTTCAACATCTTGAGCGCATTGCATGCTGGGAACTAACGAGAATTTTTGACAGCGCCCGTTCCTTCCCCAATTCTTTCACATATAAACTAAATCTACAGCCACTCCGACCTACCGCCAAAATTTCCTGCTCCTGGTCATCTTCAGTACACAGAAATTCCAAAATATGTGGCGGTAGGTCGAGAAATTCATCAATAGTCGAGTCCCAAAGGTACTAAGTGTTCGACCGGCCAAATTCCCAGTTCGTCGAGTAACAAGCCAAATTCAACAACAAAGTACATCACCTTGCTCGATTCTTTGAGAAAGTGGACTCTTAGCTACCGTCACGCTTAATGATGCTCATCAGGCAGCCGCTAAAGATGAAAAATGGCTGTAAATTTAGCAGAAATCGCAAGCAAACCGAACTTGGGCCATTGTTGTCGTTTCACGGATAAAAAATAGCTACGTCAGAATGACGTTTTCAGAAACCTTGAGCCTCCAGTGGCTTAGGACAGCACCACTTTTCCCTGGAAGTTCAAATAAAGAGTCACGAATTGCTATTCATCGTTTATATGTGGAAAATCACTCCAAAAATGTAAAAACCTGCGGTAGTCAATGGGTTAAAATACCCAGTAAAGTTTGATTACAACATGTAGCATTTCTCTATATTGTAATTTTATGGGTCACATATATTGGTCAATATTCAGTGGACAATATGTGGGGAAATGTGGGGAACTGGAGTGTTTAAAGTAGTGTGTAGTAAACACAAAACCAAAGACAAGTCAATGGACCACATACTCTTTCACCATCACCTAATCTTCCACCCCTCCCCCCTGCCACCACTCCCACCTACCCCACCCACTGGGCTATAATTGAAGCATGGCACCTCTAGCAAACATAAAGTGTCAGCTGTTTTGGTTTCCATGTGATTTCAGGGCATGATACTAAAGCACTCATGAATAACAGTGGACCAAGATACAAGCGCAGCAAGGTTGAGCGAGATCTCAACCTGGATGTCATTGCCTGTGTTGTCATCCTTTTTGTCCTTTGCTTCCTCGGAGGAGTTGGTAAGTGTTTTTTTTTTTAATAATTTACTGCCAATTTAGTGTAATTAGCATAAAGTTACTCAATGACTTCCTCCCTGTTCAAAATGATAAAGTTAAAATGCTTTAAGGCAGTTGTTTAAATTATGTCTTATGAGCTCTCAAGATGCAACACTCAAACCAGACATGCCCCAGTCTCAAGTTCTGTTCTGATCTGATTTGTCTTGGGAGAAGACCGTGTATTCATACAACAGCTTACACAAAAAATGTAAAGGTTTTTTTCACAGCTCAAGACATCGGTAACTTCTTGTGCCAATAAAGAGGAAACACTGCGTTTACTCAAAGGATTATAATAATGCCAACTGCGATCGAAGGCGAGCACATGGAACAGTCAGTGAGCGTAAGCGCATGCGCAGCGATAACAACCGCGGGTACAATGTAAATAACGTAGTGGCGTGGTTGCCTCCTAGTTCTCTATCTATTCCCTAGCATGCAAGCACAGGTATAAACTGAATGTGAATGCAAAAATAAATGGCTAAATATAGAAACGTACAGTGCCTGAACTAGAACAACAACAGTGAAAAGCAAATGACATATGCACAACGGGTGCAGTCTCTGGTCCCTTAGGTTTGTCCGTCAAAATGTAACGAGTAAAACAGAAGAGCAACTATAAAGTGAAGGTGTACGGATAAGTGAGACCAGGAACACGAAAACCCGGCACACTACTTGAAGTCCCAGTCCTGGTTGTGCCAAAATGGGGCACTTCGTTGGCAGCAAGACTTCCTGAGAGGAACGACAGCAGCAGACTCAGGTGGTGCACCAGAAAGAACCGAGCAGTCTGGAGGGGAGGGTGGTGGGACAATGGCTGCAGGTATGGAAGGAAGCTCCTGGACTGGTATAACATCAGTCACAGTTGGTGGAACCATGGAATTGTTATAGGCTGGAGGCCAAGTAATCACATGAGAAGGCGCAGGGACAGTGGAGTGTCTTGGTGGTAGAATAACAGGGTCTGCGTCATCATCGGAGTCTAGTGGGGAGGGCTTGTAAAGGCCACGGATAGGGCCCTGTGGAGACTGAGCCAAAGCTGTATTGGCCACTGGATAACATTCGGACATGGGTACCGAATAGACTTTGCTGCGAAACTGAGAGGTGCAGAAGAAAGGTCTTCCCTGACGCAGGCTACGAGGTATTTCTCTCGGGCTTTCAGTTTGTCTTTGTCACCCTTCAAGAAGAATAAGTCGCCGACAGAGACAGCAGCAGAGGGTATGTTGGTACGGCCACGAGCCTTAGACTTTGTGCTAGGTAGGTGATTCAGCTGGCGGGAGAAATGCTGACTAAGGATAAGGTGTCGGTCGACTATGGGTAACTGCTGGCCAGTTAGCTGGTCACGTTGAGTCCAGACCTCATGCGTCGAAAGGCCATCGCACCGGATGTGGGTGTTCATGTTTGCTGTCACTAGTGCAAGAGTGACGTCAGACACAGGTCCTCCCTCAGGGGACAAGTTCAGGAGCTCTAAACCAAGCTCCTCAATGGCTCGTTCAGCGACAGGATTCTTATTTGGATTCTTGACCCTGCCAATCTCTAAGGTAATTCCGTGGGAGAGGAGGACTGGGTCGCTGGCAAGTGAACGAAAACCAGGAGCAGGATCAACATGAACGGTCACACCCCCATCGCATAAGGAACGCAGCTGGGAACAGAGGACTGTGATGGCATTGCGGAGATCCTCATGTTTCTCATGTTTGTTTTAAGGGTGGTCAAAGTGTATGAGGAGACAGTTTCTCTTAGAACCAGGATCAACTGTCGGTGACGCCGGGCTACATCAGCAGCAAATGAAACACCAATAGACTGAGGGATGTCTTCGCTTGACTGGGGCTGGAAGTGTTTAGGAATCGACTTCACAGACTGACAGGTGTGACAGGAGGAAGTTATGGGTGACTAAACCGGATGTGAAGGGCTGTTAGTAGACCAGCTAAAACGGAGCGAGGAACAACTAGGCGCTCGCGAGGGGTTGGAATGGTTGATGGTCTCGCACAACAAGAAGGCCATCACCAGCGATTACGACATCCTTCAGGTAGCGTTTCACATCAATAATTTTGGTGGCCTTCTTAGAGGGTCGGGTACCTTGGCTGAGGTGAGAGTGTGTCCTCCAGAGGGCACTCCAGCTGGGTAGCTTGCCAAGCAGCACGGCTAGTGAAGAGCATCTTGACGGAGCCTTGGAGGACATCACTAACGGAGAGGCTGCGGATAACTGAATCTTCGAGTTCAACAATGAATTTGCAAATTTGGCAACTAGAATCCAAGCATTCCTTTGGGTTTCGGCTGGCATAATCAGAGGGTAGGTTATCAACACCTGCGATATGACGTAAGTGAACAGAATAGCGACTGACTGTTGACAGGAAGGTGGTGACTCTGGAGCTGGCTGAGAATTCCCCTCTCTTGAGCTTTTCGTAAGCTTGGACGCAAGGTCTGCTGTCGGTGAGTACCTCGGTTGTGTGTGATGATTGGATAATATAGGGGCAAAATGTTTAATTGCCGCGCCAATACCCAAAGCTTCAATCTCGCAGGGCAACCAAGTCACTTGATGCCTACGGAGCTTGGCACTGAAAAATCCAGCTAAGAGCAGCTGCCCACTGCGATGTACATAAAGTGTGGCTGCGATGCCTCTGTTCTTGACGGAGCCATCGGTCACAATCCATAAGGCATCTTGTGGCTGAGGGATGGTGATGGTCCGGTTGTCGTCCAAAGCGTGTTGGGCGGCTTTAAAGGTGAGCAGCAATTCATCAGACCATGCAATTTTTTCTCTGGATTCTTTCCCTGCAGTGGCTTGGTCCAGGGGATCAAGCAGTTCTGCAAATCTAGGAAGGACACGGCTAAGAACTTTGCAAGCCCCAATAAAGAAGCGCAGGCCTTGCACTGTTGAAGGAGGCTCAACGGAGGATAGTGCGGCCAACTTGTGTGGGCTAGCTTGCAGGGTGCCATTAGACCACACCCAGCCAAGTACGGTGGCCTTTCTAGGACAGATGATAGTTTTGACAGCGGACAGGCGAAGATTGTTCTTTTGGAGTAGGGCAAGAACTCGGCTCCAATTGTCGAGGACCTCAGTGGGGCAACTTCCCCCAACATACAAGTCGTCAGCGATTTTGGCGACACAGCCCTCTTGAATGAGGTCGCCCAGAACTCGGGACATCAATTCTTCGAGGCACGTTTCAGACCCAGGCATTCCCATGGCAGAATGAGTGTAAACACGGATGCCTTTAAACGGTGTTGCAACTCCACAATATTTCATAGATGAATTGGCAAGGGGAATCTGATAGAAGGACTTCAGCAAATCAGTGATCACCATGTACTTCCACTTCCCTATCTCACGCAGCACACCATCAACATTTGGCATTAAGGAGGGTTGAGGCTTGCTGTACTGGGCAACTTCTTCGAAGGATGTCACGAGCCTGCTACCACCGTTCGGCTTTTTGATGAGAAAGGAGGTGTTTAGGTACTCTACATGGACATTGACTTGCTCAGGTTTTGCAAAGACACCAGCAGCTTCAAGCTTGTCAAACTTGTCTTGTAGTTCCTCAAGCATGCCCCTGTTGTACTGTGGAGTCTGCCTTTGCGCTGAGGAGGAAGGGTAGGGCAAATGTTCACAACAGCCTCGATTTTGCCGCTTGCACCATTGTACTTGGGATGGAGGGGTTGAAGACATCATACTCCAGGTTGACCACCATGAAGTTGTCACGGGTGGTCTGATCTAGGCACCCATCAGGGTTGAGGATCACACAGGCTGAAAAGGGCGGGTTGGTGGCTGGAGAAGGAGAGGCAGCACGACGCGTCTTTGTAGGTGCAGTGGAGGTGGAGGCTTCAACGGACATAATGTGGCGAACCTGGCAGAGTTGCTCTCCGCTCTTCAGAAGAATGGGGGAGTCGGTCGTGTTGGAGACACGAACAGCATGATTCACAGAGAGAATTTGCTGTGGTGGAGGCCACGCATCTTCTGGTTTATGCGGGGTATTAGAAGGGCAGTCTAGCCAGGGCTCAAGGGCCCACCAGGTGTCGGAGTCAGAGTCAGAGGGGGTACTGAGCTGAACATATTCCCCTGGTAGGACAACAGTGCGGTTTAAGTTGCGTAGCAGGAAGGATTGTGTACACCGCACATTAGGTTGGCGTGTGTGTCTGGAGGATGAGCCGTAGTTGATAATCTCAGTGTCATCTATTGCAATCTGATGCTTGGCAGGGCGAACACCGATGTCGTTGCGAACCATGAAGGGGTTACCGGCTAGGATATCGACCTAGTTGACGAACGACTAGGGCATCGAGGTCAAAGGTCGACTGTCCACGGGTTAGGGAGCAGTGGACTTCACCAATGACATCCATCGGGGTAACTCCATCAGCCTGACGAGCCATTTGGGAGGCTGGGGTGATGGGGAAACCATACAACTTGGCAGAGGAGGCGCGGACCATGTTGGAAGTTGCACCGGTGTCCAGGGTCAGCTGCAGAGGGTGGTCATGCTAGAAGGCGTTAAGGACAGGTGATTGGACTATGCTGACACAATGGGTTGCTGGCTTGTTATCTTGGACTGGCGGGACTGCAGGGTCACTGCTCTCATCAAAAGGCTCACACTCATTAACACCGAGGTCTTCAGGGTCATCAATCACAATGTGTGACTGAGCCCATGGTCGACGGTCACGATCAGGCAGGTAATGACAATCCATCAGGTTGTGAGTGGTATGGGGGCGTCCAGCAGTTTTGCAGAGGATGCAAGACAAGAAGGAGTGGCGTCGAGGGTGGCCCTGACCACTACTGGGGTTGCGCCTTGGTGTGGTAAGTACTGCCAATGCGCAAGGCTTTGGTAACTTCAATGCAACGTAACTCATCAAGGAGAGATCCAAGAGCTTGGGAGATCTCAGGTTTTAGTGAAGCCAGGGTCTTATTACGTAATTCGGAACCATACTTTTGTTTCACCAAAAGAGGTAAGCCTGGGTGTATCAACTGGAGCCAAAGAATGACTACTGTGTTCTCTAGGGTAGGGAGAGATCTTCATTGGCAGCTACCTGGTCTCCATGGTGTGTTAAGCCACTGTGAACAGAGAGGAGGTTATCCTCAAAGAAAGCCATAAGACGCTGGAACAAGTCCTCAGGTCTCTCATCTGGTTGCAGGCGTATGCTAGCCAAGTCAAGAAAGTGGGCTCTGGTGGACTGGAAACCATAATGTTGGTGAATTTTCTGCCATATGTCGTTCAGCAAGGTTGAGTGTTTAACGATAGAATTTCGTGAGATTACGGGGCAGAAGTTGGCTATCTGGCCAAGTAGTAAGTCTAGGTGGGCGTTCTTTTGAGCGGCGGTGAGTCGCTGGGCTTCAGGAACAGCGGAGCCATCGGCGGTAAGACCTCTACGTGGATTGGCGGCTGTTTGTTTCTGCCAAGTTGCTTCAAGGAAGGGAACAAAGTTCTTGTCGAGTGAGAGGATATAGATCAAGTTCTGCCGCCAACTTTCGTATGAAGTAATGGTCTCGACCTTTGTTAATTGCCACTGTTTGGGTACTCGAGGCGAGGCCGCCATGTTGGAAAGTTCTCAGTTCGCTCACCTGAAAGTACGGCTTTGTCACCTTGTTATGGAGTAGACGTCGCAGGAACCAAAGTCCTCACTTGTTTTAGGAATTGAGGCGTAAGTGAACCGCTGCCACCACGCCAATAAAGAGGAAACACTGCATTTACTCAAAGGATTATAATAATGCCAACTGCGATCGAAGGCGAGCACATGGAACAGACAGCGAGCGTAAGCGCATGCGCAGCGATAACAACCGCAGGGTACAATGTAAATAACGTAGTGGTGTTGAAAGATTTTTCTATAGTTGATTTACGACACCATGATGATTTGTTGGGCTAAATAGTCATGAAGTACATGATTCTTTAAACCTGTCAGTGATATACACATATAACAGTATACATTGCAGAGCTAATTGAAAGATCTTCTAAGATTAATTTAAGGCAGTGAGTCTCCTAATACATTAAGGGACATTTTTGCTACTTGGCAATTTTTTGTAAGAATCTAAGGCTTCATATTGGAAAGACTTCCTCCCCAAGTTCTGTACAATTTACGGTATCAATTCTTGAAGGAAGTGTAGGATTATACATGGAGATCAATAATTGCTTTTTGGTTAACACAAAAGGCGTCATGAAAGTCAATTTCACTTCAAATGATGGACTGGTCATTATAGCCTGTACCACACTTTGGAAAAAGCTGAGATCAAGAGAGCCATGTGAGGGATTGTGGTATTATTTGGAGGAAAGGGATTGTTTCTTGTTTCTTTTGCAATACACGTTCCCCTAAACAATCCCACAATCACTTGCATGGCTGCTCAATCCCAGTCTTTTCCACAATGAGCTATTGCCTGTATAAATAAGGAATGACTGTCACAAAGGATCTTCTTAGATACCAGCATAATTTTAATGAATCTCTCATTTCCTTTTAGGATGTGGCTTCTGGACAAGCCAAAATGACTTCTTCAACAGACATTTTACTCCCGGAACAAACAGTTCAGATGTCCCTTTGTGAGACCCCCTTTGACTGAGGGTTTTATTAGATTTTGGACCTTCATTATCATATTGCAGGTTTGTGTGCAAGACACTGATTTTTGAAAGATGGGTTGTTTTCAAGAATTGCATGTACAAAAACACAAAATGAAATAAAATGATGAAACACGCAAACTTCCAAGTTCCTGAACATGAGTCAAACCAATAACCTTCCAAATACTAGTTTCTGATCCCAGCAGTATGCAAGATGTTTGTTACATGGACCTAATGTTAATTATTGGCCTAAACTCGACCAAACTCCCACAAGTCTCCTGTAGCTCTGTGGAAGACCATCTGAACTAGTAAGTGGAAGGTCATACATGTAGGTTGGACTCCTGTTGAACGAACTTGCATTCTTTTTTCCGAGTTTGCGTGTGACAGGGCTGAAGTAATCACATCTTTCTTCCATTTACCATGCTAGAAACTTATCTCACTCTCTTTAATTTAACTTTTGTCTGTGAAATGGGCTCAAGACTGTTACACCACACATACATACATTCAAGTAATGAACTCTATATCACATACAGTAAATAATGCTTAGAATGTCTCAACCCCCCCCCCTTCCCTGCAGGGGGATTAATACGGGGAGGTTCCACCCCGAGGTCCGACCCTTTATCCTTTTATATACCATTTTTGACAGAAAAGGTACCCCTTTCGTATACCTTCCATTGAAACAGGTACAGTCATAAGGTATGCGTGTTCGAAATATTTTAATGAAAGGCCCTTTTAAATACGTAATTGACAGATTTCCCTACCCTCGACTCGTGAAATCCCTACCCTTTCATATACCTGAAGCATGTAAAAGGTACCCCTTTTGGGCGGAGCCTCCCCGTATAGGCCATTTTAGGGAGTACCACCCCACCCCCCTGGGGTTGGACTCCTTTTGAGAGCAATCGGAATTCTGTTTTTTCCGAGTTTGTGTGTGACAGTGTTGAATAAAAAAATCACATCTTTCATCCATTTACCATGCTAGAAACTACAGACACATACATTCACATAGTTAACTCTATATCATGTACAGTAAATAATTATGCTTAGAATGTCTCAATTGCTTCAGAAATTAGCTGTTGTCTCACACTGCCCTAAAAAAGATAAGTGGAAAAGTTCTTTTAGGATGAAATTAAACCCGCTAAGACTTCATAAATGTAACGGCACCCTGTGAATTTGGGAAGTAAATATTAAGGTCTTCAAAGTTCACTCGAATTTGTCGACAACTTGCAGTGATCGCACTCCCTCAGATCTCTCACGGGCGGCATAAAAACGAAGAGGGATTGGGGAAAATGGAGGAAAAAAATGCTCTCAGGTGGTTCTTTGTTCTTTGTTCTTTGTTTCTCTCAGGTTCACCTCCCGCTTAGTGCAATATGTGAAAATGACTGACAGGGGCACCAAATGAGCCAAAACTGTTGGTGTTTGAAGTCTGTTTAAAGTGATGTTTTGGTTAGCTAGAAAAATTTGATCCATCCGGATTCCTTAGCTGAAATTTACGTTAACTGCCCGAAAATTTTAGGGAACAAATTATTCCTTTGAGAAAATGCTAGCTGAAATTAACTTTCCACGAACTTTCTAGGGAACTATTTTCTATCCAAAAATGCTGGCTGACGTTTTTGACTGCCAAAAACAGCAATTATGACCTTTTCCTAAAACCTCAGGGGCTATGATTTTCCCATTGCAAGTCTTCTAGGCCATGTTTCAGTTACGAAAATCCGAGTGCACTCTTTAATCAACACCAAAAGCCTAAGGCAAACTATCCTCCACCCGAACAGACATCTACTGAAACTTGTCTTTGGGTGCCCCTGAAACGAGGAGGCATTAAGGGAATTGGAGGAAAAAGTAGTGCCCTTGGGTGACCCTTATTCTTTGTATCGCCATCCCACGTTTCCGTGCTTGCGGGTTCGCCTCTTGTTGACTGCAATGTGTGGCCCCTAAGTCGATTAGGAGAAGACAGTGCTCGTAAACTATACATTTAATGTTTCGACACTCATCTATACAGCTTGAAGTATACTAAAAATTTCGTGTTGGATTAATTAGCACAAATTTTTAAATGTAGATTGGTAAAACAAGAAATTATTATGAAGAAAATGGTTTAAGGTGGCTCCTACCAGTTTCCAGCATTTTCAAGCACTAATATTATGATGGATCATTACTACCACTCTTTATATGTTGTTACCTTTAAATTGGTATCAAAAAGTGCTCAATTATTGGTGAACAAGTTATGAAACTTTTTTTGATATAACAGGTTACCATAGCAACGCTTTAACCTGTTAAAAACACCCCTAATGTTAATTGTAACCTGTTATGTCACAAACGTTTCTTAACTTGTTCACCAATGATTGGACATTTCTTTGATACCACTTTAAAGGTGTTAAATTACAAAGATTGGTAGTATTGATCCATCAAAATAGTAGTGCTTAAAAATGCTATAAACTGGTAGGAGCCACCTTAATGCGTTCACTATAGGTCATTGTAACTTCACTCAAACGTTAACCGTAGTTTGGGGTTAAATGAACAAAGCAAGAGCTTAAAGTTAAGAACACAAGCTGTCCAAAGGGTTAGCCACACCTAAGACCACAATAAAAAAGTCATGGAAGTCGTAATACAGAATCATTCCTTAACTCACGTCGAGTTTTTTGCTTTTGCAAATTTTTCGAGTAAAAACTCTGGCGTAAGCTTTGCTGCTGTTCCATGCAGACACATACTTCCCTTAAATACTGCTTGGAGTGAAGCACTGCATATTGTAACACCGCTTCATGTCTAGCTGCCGCTTTCTCTACCAGTCGTTTACAAGTTTTCTCGCGTGCAAAAGACGCAGAGGTTTCTGAAACCTTGCTATTTCTTCTTCTTCTCTCTTTCTCTAGGTCCTTATACCGATCTCCTTGTACGTTTCTATGGAAGTTGTCAAGTTATTCCAAGTGTACTTCATCTCCTATGACCTTGAGCTGTATTACGCCGAGATGGATAAGCCGGTGCAGTGCCGTGCACTCAACATTAATGAGGATCTCGGACAGATCGAATATGTGTTCTCAGACAAGACAGGAACCCTGACTGAGAATAAAATGGTGTTCAAGAGGTGTACGATCGGCGGAAGAAACTTTGTCCATAAGGATAAATTTGGTAAGAATGCGCATAACCAGGCGAAAGTGTGTCATGTCAGTTTGTGGAGATGGGACGGATATAGACGTCTTTGCTGTCAAAGAGGGAGCCACAATAAGGAAGCTAAAAATTTCATGCATACAGAAAATCTTTTGGTTATTATCTATTCCTTACCCTAGCTCCGCCATGCGTGAAATCCTGCTCCAAAGTGGAAGTTCTGAGAAAGTTGTATCATGAATTGTGTCATTGTTTAATTGGTTGTTATTGTTTTTCCGGTGGGGTAGACTCTGTTGACTCCAAACCTTCATCATCAGCTGCTGATCAAATGTACCATCAAATTTCTCACGAGTCAGAGGTGAGTGAAACAATACTGAAAGCATCTAGCTGTAGTGACATATTCATCTACTATTTGTTGGGGTACCCAGTATGGCAAACTAAGCGCTTTAAATCTGGGACATGTAACTTAAGTGCTGTTCTTTACCCGTTACACTCTATAATTGTATTTAGAATATGATGTTTATATTACTTTAGTGGCGACCGTTTCTGCCGATGCATAAAAAGAAGTTAATGTTTAGCTCAATTGACTTCCCCGCGTTCGATTCTTTCAAGTATTTTTCCTGCGAGCTTTTTCTTTGTACTTTGTATCGTTACATGACGCCACTATTTTTGGCAGCCAATTATATTAATTCATAGCACGTGCATGCTACGCATCGACCAATAATATTAGCCTCTCTCATGGGCCGATATCGTTCACCTTGTTTACAACCTAGTTTTTAGTGCTTGAACACAAGTTTTTCCTCACATCTTCCAGTGATGGTGAAAGGTGTTTTCTCAATAGTTTTTACCCCCATCCACCCACCACATGCCTTTTCCAATGTTATGTAGCGCATTAATTTTTTCGCTCCACTTTATTGGATCAAGAGTTTCAACTAATGATGTTTGATTTACTGATTTGTAACTGTTGGTTGGTTTATCATTAAATGGTTGAGGGGACAAGTGTTGCTGGCGCCAACCCTTCAGTCCCACACTGAAGCGATGCCTGGGTCGTTTAGCTTGGATGAGCAACAGTGGCCACGACCACTTCCCCTTGCTAATCTACCCTATAGGAGCTTGGCATGGGGACACGCTGCTGGCAGCAGCTGTTTCTCCGTGACACCCATCTCACGGTCTTCCATGCCACTTGCTGACACTAACCTAGCCCGTCCACTGGCCTTGCATGCGGCAGGCAGCGCTCGGGTCCTGGACAACACTTGGCTACTCCCCAACCTTTTTCTCCCACACTTACGTTGTCTTTTCTATTGTGTGTGTTAACATTAATTTTCTCATGTAAATAGTATTTATGGTGTTGCGCCTTGTATGGGGTCTCTGGCTCTTTTGTGCAACTCCAATGGCTCCTTTATTTACTTATTTATTTTTTTTCTCATTAGTAGTATAAGTTGCCATGAATTGTAATAAATAAATCACCCTGTTGTGACGTGTTGTGAGCTATTTTTAGAGGATGTTTCGTCACTCACTGTATCAACAGTGAAAACCAATGCCCAGTATATGACGTATCGTATACTGAGTGAGTTATCCGGCTCTGGCTGGAATTGTCACTTCACTTTCTCGTTATTTCAAAGTGTGGAGTCCGGCTAAATGCTTACAATAGGAGGCGCTGGAAATCCTTCGTTTCATAATTCAGCGAAGTAATTTTTCGTTGACTTTGGTTTACGTTACTTCGCTCTGTGATTGGTTGGCAAAACTCGCGCCACTTTCTCAACCAATGAGAAACAAACCCACAGCCAGTCGTGACTCGCACGCGCGCAATTTCCCGCGCTTGGCGCCGGCGACATGGAACTGCTTTGAACTCTGATTGGTTCATGGTAAAAAAATTGTGCTGTTGGCTTCCGTTGCTACTGGCTACCGTGAATACTTAGGTGTTGGTTTTGCGACCCTCGCTTAAAAATCACTCTAATGTAGCTGTTGTAACACAGATGTTCGATGTCAGTCTCATGATTCACATGTACCATGAGACAGAAGGAAAGATCAAGCGAATCGAAATTGGCTTTTCATTTCACACGTGTTTTATACCCTCGTGAATTCTGAGTCGAGAAAAATACCGCAGTGATTTTAATGATATTGATGCTCTTTCTCTTTTTTTCCCTACAGGGTGATGAAATTTATTGGGACAAAGATCTCGCACACGTAATAGAGTCAAACAGCAAAGCGGATCACTTTTGCGGACCAGGAAGCTCATACTTTAGAGAGTTTTTCATACTGCTTGCCATATGTAACACTGTGGTTGTATCAAGAAGGGGTCCACCTGTAGAAAACAATAGAAATTCGGGAACAGAAGAGACAGATTTCCTTGGAAGTTCTGATCGTAACCACACACCTTTGGACTTAGGCGAGTACGGCACGCATAACAATCATCTTAGTGCTGACTATGGATCAACGCGCGCTGGGTCGAGGGACGAGATTTCAGGGTGCGAAAATCCGGCAGTCTCTGCGACACCGGTAAAACCATCCTTAGAAAGTTGGCCCAAGAGGCCGAAGAGGTATTCATCTTTGATAGAGTCTATGGAAGTCAGTTTGTCCACCGCTGCTCACCAAGAAATCGTATACGAAGCAGAGTCGCCCGATGAGGCAGCGCTCGTAAAAGCAGCTAGCTTATATGGCTATAAACTTTTATCGCGCAGTCCTGACAAAGTCTCCTTGTATATCCCCGGCGAAGGAGAAGTCACTTATGAGGTACTCCATGTTCTTCCGTTTGATTCCTCACGTAAGCGGATGTCAGTTGTTGTGCGCCGTCAAGATGATAGTAGTATAGTTATGTACTGTAAGGGAGCTGACTCGGCCGTGCTCCCAAAGCTGGAACGAACCAATCAGCAGTTTGTTGCTGATGACGTAGACGCTGGTGACGGAGTGGGGGGTGCTAGGCGTAACAGCAGGGGCTCGTTAGTGGAGGACACAGTAAATCATTTGGACTTGTACGCCAGAGATGGTCTGAGAACATTATGTATGGCGAGAAGGGTGAGTGCTGCTTAAAATGTCCGCACATATAAAACGTGAAAATCTCATTAGTAGGTATTTGAAGTATCATTGGAGTCACAATTTTGTATATACTGTCCTTACGTGTCCATCGGCATTAACCAAGATAATAAACTGTGGTTTCTGTGGATAAGCAGGATACTTATGAATATAGCTGGACCATTATTTTGATTTGATACAAAAAGTGAGTAACGTTGGCCCATTAGCGGTAAAGTGAAGAAGCATAGAACGAGCCTCTTACAACATTTTTTTTTTCACTTCGAGTTTTCCAAAACATTTTGACACTGTCTCTGTCTGTTGCCTCTGTCATCCGTCACCTGTTACGTTAACTTTTCGTGCCGCTTCATCCTTTATAAACAGGATTTATCAGACGGGGACTACGAAGAGTGGTTAGAGCAGCATAGACAAGCTGAAACTGCTCTTCACGACAGAGAAAGGCTCCTTCATGTGTCGGCACATAAACTGGAGTGTAACATGGAGCTCCTAGGTGCCACAGGTATTGAGGACCGTTTGCAAGATGGTGTCCCTGAGACCATTGCTAGGTTGCGTGAGGGAGGCCTCAAAGTTTGGGTTCTCACCGGCGATAAACAGGTAGGGAGTCTTGACTCCTGTTTCCATGAAGAATGTGTAGTTCTCAGATATTTCATATAATCTACTGTAAAAAACTTTGCTCCTATTCCAAAAACGTGTAGCCGTTATTTCCAGTTTTGGACTTTTTTTATGGGCTTCAAAACTTACGATAAACTGAACATCATTTGGTACCCGACCGAGTCAGAAGGGTTTAATACGAAGGGATTGACTTTGACTACAGACTAAAAATAGTAAGAAAGGCTTGTTTCGGGAAGTTGTCAAGTACTTCAAATTGTTTAAAACAATGGTGAATTCAGCAAGACTGCGGAGAGATTCACCGTCAATCCAGACTTCATCTTGCCGGAATTTGAAACAAATGTTACCTTCCTACTGTTAATCATTCAAACTGATTTTGGTAATAAACGTTCTGTTAAAATTAAATAGCTTCACTGTTGTAAGGAAGGCAGATAATCTGTGTTTATGAGAAAAACAAAAGTAGAAAAGTTTCACAGAATGTTTATCTGCTTTTGCTTCTGGGATCGGCTTACACAGTCACAGAGGACGCTGTTCAAATCATCTATGAGATCTGGCACAGTCCATCATCTGACAAGATGTAGGAACGGATGGTTACTATATTCTGGAAATGCTTTTGCCAATGACAACTTATTTCAGCAACGAACATTTTTACTTATAATCGTAGGCGTCTCTTTCCCTAAAAGTTTAAAGGAGGGATTTAGTAGAACATATATAATTTTATTTTATTAATATCTATTTGATTTGTATGACCGGTAATACATAATCAGAGCTTAAATTTTGCGAAGTGATACCAAGATTAATAACGCAGAAGTCAAAAACGTGATGAAGATGTAGTCAACTCAGTCGCTTGACGGTTACTTGACGTATGGGATTTACCCTTTATTTTTTTCAGGAAACTGCTATTAACGTGGCGCATTCCTGTAGACTGCTAGATAGCAGCATGCAAAAGGTGATTCTGAATGCCAAATCCAAGGTGAGTCTTAGGCGCTGTTTACATGGAGGCAGGAAGATCCTAGCACTAGGAAGATCCTAGAGGGCGAACCAACTTTTTGTTTGGTTTACATGCAGAAATTTCGGTCGGAAATTTCGACGAAATTGTCTTCCTTTAGCCGCTGATCGCCCGGCCGCCGCCATGTTTGTTTGGTTTGTTGTTTTTGTCCCTGGTACTAGGATCTTCCTAGCGAAAGCAGTTTACATGCTGCTAAGATCTTCCTAGTACAGTGCCAGAATCTACCTACCTCTCAGCTAGGATGATCCTAGCACTAGGAAGATCCTTGCGCTAGGGCCAACTACAACCTTTTGCATGTAAACTGAATACAGAAAACATATGGCGCTAGGATGATCCGCTTTCTTGGATCTTCTTAGTGCTAGGATCTTCCTCCCTCCATGTAAAGGAGGCCATAATTTTAGGGGACCCTCTCATTATGTTTATAAAGTGTATAGAATTTAGGTATGCTTTGTTATTATGAATGTGCATCGTAGCATGTGCATGGTAAATAAGTGTAAAAGTGTACATATTACGTTATTGTTTCCTTAAGTGGATAAATTTCATTCTTTTATTTTCATAATGAAACAGAAATGAGGTAGTGGTCATACTCTTAAATGTTGCGTATTTATTACTACGGTCAAAAGATAGAGGAAAACATCAGACAGTGAAGAAGACAAATAAAGGACTTCGACCTAGCTTCTTAGTCAAACTCCAAGATCAGTTCTTAGATCTCCTGACCCAATTTTTCTCTTGGTTAGAAAATACCTAAAATTGTATAGCAATACAGTCACGTCCTTTTCCTGTCTAGTCTCCATTTCCTGCTCACCAAGGAATACCGTAACATCTCAGGGGCGCTTTCCATTTAAATGGAAAAACCGTGGAGAATTTTCTGTAAAAAGGAACAGGACAATTTTCCTCAATCAAAATGAAAAGGGACGAGCGTGTTCTTTTTACTGTGAGTTACTCTTTAAGAGACTGGGTACTAACAAAAACAGCACCAAACCGCGCATTTAATTCATCAAGGAGCATGGAACTAGCAGGGCGCAGCAGATGGTACTGGATTTTTCGATCATTCCGGCAAAAACAACAAAAGAGGAATACCTCAGAAGGTATTCATTTTTCTTGAAAACTTTCCAGTGGAAATGTCTGTTCCATGTGATTTACAACCGGAGTGACCGGGTTTTCCATACAAAAGGAAAGCGCCCCAGAACTCAATCTTTCTTTTTCTATCCACAGGAAGAATGCAGTGATCAGATCACCTCTTGGCTCGCTTACTTTCAGTCTGAACTAGGTAGTGTCAACAGTGATAATTCCTCAAACACTATATCAGGGCGTTTAAGCTCGCTAGCCGCTACCAGTAAGCCATTAGGACTAGTGATTGACGGACGGACTTTGATGTACGCTTTAGAGGAGCCAGTGAATGCTAAGTTCTTGGATTTGGCGAGACGGTGTCAAGTCGTTCTGTGTTGCAGAGCTACTCCGTTACAAAAGGTTAGTTTGGAGGTGTGTAATGTTGGTTTAGGGGTAACAACAGGATTGTGGTAATGGTTTCTGATAGACCCTTTTCATAATGGCGCCCGACAAATTATTCTTTTATTCTTATGATAATAAGCCCTACTAGCCTCGTCAGCATGTGCAAAATTCAATAGAATTTTTTCATTAAAGTGAGGTTAGTAGGGCTAATTGACACATATACAAAAGAATAATTAAAATCGTCCGCCATTATGAAAAAGGTCTATACTGCCGTTTAATTTCTGAGCTAGGTTCTTAGATCCGGTTTAGACTAGGGAATGCGCTAGGTTGTCTTAGAGAAAAGATCTGAAGCCAACTTAAAGTGATTGGATACAACAAGCCAAAGACGGGGTAAAACAAAAAGAGCGTGGATGGTGAGGTGGGCGAAGGACGCAAAGAGTTGCGGAACATCACCAGTTACTGATGAATTTTCGCTCTATGTTATACTCTTGAGCTTTAAACTACTAGACACAACAATTGTCGTGTGAATGCTGCTTCCGTGTGGTTAAAGCGCGAATGCGGTTTTATTGTTGAAACGAGACATGGCAAATGCAGTCTAACCTCCGCTTAAAGACACCTCCCGTGAGCGGGCACCTCACAAAACCGGACACCAACAAACCACGGTTCCGGCGAATTCTCCACCTGAAACCGTACATTTGTAACCTCTGTAAGCGCACACCTCCTGTGGACACCTCGTCATATGGTTGTCCTCTAGTCTTGCAGGAGGTTGATTGTTGGCATTTTTATCTTTGCCTTTATCCTAGTTGACTCTGCTTGTATTATAAAAGCACAAGTCGTCTTGTTCTCTCAACCTTCCCGCGCGAGAAAATAATGCCTAAAGTGATGACGTCACAATCACAACTAAATTTGTGAAATTATGGGATTTTTCGAATATTCAGAAAGAACATGACGAAAAAGGGCTACTTGCCAAAAATCGACATTTTAGTACAGTTTGAGAGCGAGATATTAGCACTGTTATGCCGAGTCTGCAGATTCGTATGGAGTCAGCAGACCATAACGGTGCTAATATCTCAGAGCCGATTGGCCTTTACATGCTGATTTCTGGCAAGTTAGCATTTTTCATCTTCCTCTTTCTGAGAATCTCAACAAATCCCATAATTGCAAATATTCAATAATTTGTGACGTCACACTTTAGGACTGAGAGTGATTGAGTGATTAGCATGTGTGTATAGTTCGCGCGTCTGGCTTCAACTACGCTCTGTCTGACTCTTTTAGTCGGCAGTGGTTCAGCTTGTCAGAAATGGTCTAAAAACGATGACGTTAGCCATTGGTGACGGGGCTAATGACGTAAGCATGATTCAGATGGCTGATGTGGGGATTGGAATCTCTGGCCAGGAGGGCATGCAAGCTGTCATGGCAAGCGACTTCGCGATTGGTCGGTTTAAATTCCTATCTCGGCTCCTATTGGTCCATGGACATTGGTGCTACGATCGCATCACCAAGATGTTCTTGTATTTTTTCTTCAAAAACGCGGTTAGTGTGTAGTAATCTCCTTGTTTAGTAAATTAATGCGCTTATTCTGTGCTTCAGTGCCTTGCAAAGCTAATGCGATAAACGCAGACAGAACTATATCTAAGTTATTATGTTAGTGTGTGCGACTAGGTTATTGCATCTTTTGCAATCCCACCGTGCACTCACTCTCAATACAGATATTAAGACCACTTAATGTTTAGTACAAAATACAGTTCTTGCTTTGATCTTAATTTTCCATTAATTTCTTTCTTTTCTGTGCTTTTTTTATATAAATTTTTTATTCCCTGATCCATAGTTAATAAAGGGAAATGGTTATGAAACCTAGCAAAATTCTTTCTTAGATGTTTTTGTTAGTTATTTTGGGGTTGACCGTGCACAAATAACAATAGGTGGTTACGCGTGTTCATGCAACTAGCCAGTAGAAACATTGCGATTATGCCGGTAATTCATGCTTAGTACACGAGTAAAAAACAAAAGATGTGCACGGTCATGGGCCTTCCAACACAAATGTTGGCCCCTTTGTTTTGTTCTTTTGATGTTTGCCGGGCTTCATAACCATTTCCCTCTATTAACTATGCCTGATCCAAGCGAGCGATCTAATTTTTTCAAACACGACAGTAAAAGACGGGGTGGCCTCATTGTTAAAGTCTTGCCACTTTGCTATGAAGCAATGTGACCGCAATCGAGCGTTCTCCTCGACCTTTAAGTTACCGGCACAGAAATGTAACTAAACAGTACTTGAATAGGTGGAGTATGTGGAAGACCATCGCAGTTGTGTACGCTACTTATGGACAGTGTTTTTGAAAAGTATTTGTTTTTCTTCTCCTTGCATTTAAGATGTTTGTGTTAGTTCTCTTCTGGTTCCAACTCTTCAATGGCTTCTCCGGCTCCAACGCCATTGACGACTTATCTCTGATTTTCTTCAATCTTCTGTTCACCGCTGTCCCTCCTGTTATCTGTGGAATCCTGGATAAAGACGTCCCCGATCCGATACTAACGGCGAAACCAGCTCTCTACAAATCAGGGCAGAATAGTGAGGTGGGTTACTGTGTGACGTTATCCGGCCTGCTGTCGGATTGGTTGGCCAACCGCCCGACAGACTTACTGACTCACTTGTTTTACTTTCCAGTTGTACTCCAGAAAGTGGTTTTGGCTGACTATTCTAGATGCTTTATACGAAAGTGTGGTGGTGTTTTTTGTCGCCTACTGGGTAAGTGTTTACAGCAGTTGTCGGCTTAGCTGATGCACACAGTCCTTCATTTTATATTTACAAAGAAAATCTTACTATTTTTCCTTGTTTGCTTAGGTCTATAATGGAACCACAGCAGACGTGCGAATGGTTGGGGTAACTCTTCATCAAAGTTCAGTCATTGTTGCTAATTTATATCTGGCACTGATTACAGCACAGTGGGTGAGTCAACTCTCTGTTTTCCATGAGGACACTTAGTAGTTTTTAATCGCGATGCGTTGCTGTATAACGAAAATGAACTCTCCATTGAGACCAGACTTCTGTTCGAAGCTAGAATATGTCAGATATGGAGTGGTAAGGGGACCAAAAACATAATTGCCAAATCCAAGGCATTTCGAACTCCACATCCCATGCATAGACCTAACGTACCAAACTATCCGTTTTTCATGGCTCCTTTCTCATCCACAGGTGCAAAACAGCTCTTTTACGCTTTTACGAGCGAATTGCGAGTGGGAATTGGCAAGGGATGCTCACAATACGAAATTTCGCCTTTGTTAACATAAAATTTGTTCTGAATTCCAAAGATATTGGAATGTAGATGGGTACGTTTTTGGCGTGGACTGTCATAGGACGTGTTTATCAGTTACCAGCATTTCCCATATTTGGTCTTTTGTTTCCGTTTCAGACATTTCTCCATCACCTAATATTGTGGGGTAGCATTCTCCTTTCGTTCGTGTGGTTTGCCATATATGGTGTCCTCGCGAACCTCTTCTGGGATATGTACGGCGTACCATTTGCAACCATGGCAACGGTGGAATTCTGGTCCGTCTGTACACTCAGTACAATTGCAGCTCTTCTTCCAAGGTACAATTGTTTGTTTGTTTGTCTTTTTTTTTTTTGAGAACTGCAAAACCTCTTAAGGTCCCGCCAATACAATCAACTGCATGCAGCTCATGTCTGCAATATGTCGCAGGACGTAAATTTAAGTGAAGTTAGCAAACACCAAAGTTTTTGGGTCGTAAAGAGATTCATTTAGATGTTTTCCAGCTGGCTTTGGAAAATGAGCTTTAGATTGTTAAAGCTGTGGATAGCGAGAATTTCTTCTTTTCGCTAAGCTTACGTAAGTTAATGAGCTGTCCGAATATTATTGGTCGGAATCTGAATATGACAATTCTCTTGTCAATAAGAGCTTTTAGTTCTGCCTGTAATGAAATTATTATTATTATTATTATTATTATTATTATTATTATTATTATTATTATTATTATTATTATTATTATTATTATTATTATTACAATAAACGCCATGTTCCTGAATGAAGATCCGGTCCACTTCATGTGAAAAGATCCCGGAAGGTGACAGGGCACCTCTCGCTCAGCCACGGAAGTATAAATCCCCCGAAAAGTCTCAGTTACACTGACACCTCCCCCTCTACGAACAATCCCGAGGATAGCTAAAGTTGTTTGCAAAAGCAGTAAAATTTAGCTTTAAAACAGGGGGCTGTTTGTGAGACCCAATTGAATACTGTAGCTATTACGCTCACTGTCCTCCTTTATAAAGTTTCGGGCTGTTTTCTCTTGAAAGCTGTAAAGCGCCGATCGCACAATTTTAAAAGATTTACATGAAACAGTCTATTCTAACTGTTCGAACCCCCTCTCCCGTCCCCTACCCCCCCTCTCCCTCCCCCTACCCCCAACCCTCTTCCAGGACCTCATTGTTATCCTATATTTACCTGAGTTCAGTGTCGTAATTGGTCTCTGGGGGTTATCCCGAAACGTAAAGACCATGTAGTCGATGATGACAACAAAATATTTCCAACAGAGGGACATGTTAGATTTACGGCACCTCGTTTTCCTCCTTCGCAGGTTTGTTATAATGGCGGCTCAGCACACGATTCTGGCCGACAGACATCAATAAGGCTCAACTGCTATCAAAACAACGAACCAGAACGACTTTCGTCGAGCAAGAACCCGAGACAAGGACAACCGGGTCCGTAACCCTGTAACTGTTGGATCTCTGAAATGATTTTGGTGAAAGGCACCTCACTCGCAGCCGTCGGACTTTCTCAAGTCTTTAAATGTCTTTCTGAAGGGGTTGTCTACGTTTGTGAAACATGTCCAAGCTTACAGAAAACCGCACGGCAGTAGGGTCTGTCTTGAGAAGTCCCATTTCGAGTAGTGGCTTCGTGGCCAACAGAGATATGATCATGTGTACAGGAATTCACGCTTATAAATCATTAAAAACATAAGCTTAAAAACATAAATGATTCGATAAAAAAAGGATAGATGGGTAACAACATGAACAATTTTTAGTTAAGGTCCAGAGCTTTCATAATTTATATTTTGAAATTGTAATAGTTTATTTAATGGCCATTGAGCTATAGCAAAGAAAAGAAAAGGGTTTTGTTATTGCCAGCGAAACAATGTTTTCTTTAAAATATCTTTTAATGTTTTCATTTGTCTTTTGATGTTTTATGTTGTCTTTTAATGTTTTTGTTTGTTTGGCCAAATGAATGCCATTTTAGTCCAACATTTGGTCGGGCGTCTACAAAATGTTCTGATGTCAGCATAATTGGAACTTGTCTTTTTAAACTACGTCCCAACAGAGCTGGAGCTCTCTGATGTTGAAAAAAACGGGCAGTATTTTGTCCCGTGGCTTCTTAGTAAGTATCAGGCTGCCTCCGACTTCTTATAATAGGCAATGTCCCTGGCTGTAGTGCCTCGTACAGACAAATGGAGAATACCGTTTTGTAAGCACAAAAAGATATCTATTCTAATGTTTTTTTTCCCTAGACGTGGTTCCTGAAGCCACATATATACACATGGCCCTTTAGATAAACACAAAGAAACACATTTTTAGTCTATGACTTGCATTTGTCGATAACGTTTTTGAAAATATGACTGAAGAGTTAATCTCCCACCAGTTCAGTGTCTTGCCAGTTTGTCTTGCTGTTTGAAGCTTGGCGATGACCCTACATCATAAGTAGCCTTCCTTAAAACTTAGCCGAGAACGCCAAGGGACTATGGATTGATGTCCCGCATCACATTCAGTAAGAACAAACATTAAAGAAAATTTGTAATGATTCTTTTTGTGATTTTTTTTATTTCATGTTTGTTTTTGTTTTGTTGTCTTGTGTAACAGTGCATTACAAAAAAAAAATTAGACTCTGGAAAAAAGGAATAATCCACACAAACCTTATAATCATGACGGATCACAAAAAGTTCTCGTTTTTGTTGATTTTCATTTATTTTTTATTTCAATTATTATGTTTTTTTAAGGGGGGGTGGTCTTGTGAGAGTAAAATTCTTAATTTTCTCTTTATTTTAATATTTGATTTGTATTTAAAAAATTTTTTTTGTATCCGTAGGTATTTCTATCCTTTTTCATTCTTTTCCTTCTTCACATTTTTTGGTGCCTTAGCTCATTGCATTGTTTACGTCTGTCGTGATTGGCCGGAGTGAATCCTTACATGCATATTTATTAATCCTTAAGTGAGAGACTATACAGGGCGCACTACACAGGATAACTATGCAGAATGTACTATACAGGGTGCACTATACAAAGTGTACTATACAGCGTGCGCTATATACAGGGTGCACTACACATGATCACTACAGAATGCACTATACTGGGTGCAATATACAGAGTACTATACAGCGTGCGCTATACTATATAAAGGGTGCACTATACAGAGTACTATACAGCGTGCACTATACTATATAAAGGGTACATTACACAGGATCACTATAAAGGGTGCACTATACAGCGTGCACTATACAGCATGCACTATATACAGGCGGCACTACACAGGATCACTATACAGAATGTACTATACACGGTGCACTATACAGGGTGCACTACACAGGATCACTATACAGGATGCACTATACAGGCTGTACTATACAGCATGTACTACACAGGGTGCACTATACAGCATGCACTATACAGTGCGTACTATACAGGGTGCACTATAAAGCATGCACTATACAGGGTGTACTATATAGGGTGCACTATACAGGGTGTACTATACTGGGTGCACTATACAGGGTGCACTATACAGCGTGCATTATACAGGGTGCACTACACAGGATCACTATGCAGGATGCACTATACAGCTTACACTACAGGGTGCATTATACAGGGTATACTATACAGCGTGCACTATACAGGATGCACTATACAGGGTGCACTATACAGGGTGCACTACACAGGATCACTATACAGGATGCACTATACAGGCTGTACTATACAGCATGTACTACACAGGGTGCACTATACAGCATGCACTATACGGTGTGTACTATACAGGGTGCACTATAAAGCATGCACTATACAAGGTGTACTATATAGGGTGCACTATACAGGGTGTACTATACTGGGTGCACTATACAGCGTGCATTATACAGGGTGCACTACACAGGATCACTATGCAGGATGCACTATACAGCTTACACTACAGGGTGCATTATACAGGGTATACTATACAGCGTGCACTATACAGGATGCACTATACAGGGTGCACTATGCAGAGTACTATACAGGGTGCACTATACAGTGTGCACTATATACAGGGTGCACTACACAGGATCACTATGCAGGATGCACTATACAGGGTGCACTATACAGGGTGTACTATACAGGGTGCACTATACAGGGTGCGCTATACAGTGTGCGCTATACAGCGTGCACTATACAGCGTGCACTATACAGGGTGTACTATACAGGGTGTACTATACAGGGTGCACTATACAGAGTGCACTATATAGAGTGTACTATACAGGGTACACTATACAGCATGCACTATATACAGGGTGCACTACACAGGATCACTATGCAGGATGCACTATACAGGGTGCACTATACAGGGTGTATTATACAGGGTGCACTATACAGGGTGCACTATACAGGGTGCGCTATACAGCGTGCACTATACAGCGTGCACTATACAGGGTGCACTATACAGGGTGTACTATACAGGGTGCACTATACAGAGTGCACTATACAGAGTGCACTATATAGAGTGTACTATACAGGGTGCACTATACAGCATGCACTATACAGCATGTACTATACAGAATGCACTATACAGAGTGCACTATACTGCATGCACTACACAGCATGCACTATATACAGGGTGCACTACACAGGATCACTATGCAGGATGCACTATACAGGGTGCACTATACAGGGTGTACTATACAGCATGCACTATACAGCATGCACTATATGCAGGGTGCACTACACAGGATCACTATACAGGGTGCACTATACAGGGTGTACTTTACAGCATGTACTATACAGGGTGCACTATACAGGATGCACTATACAGCGTGCACTATACAGGGTGTACTATACGGCATGTACTATACAGGGTGTACTATACAAGATGCACTATACAGGGTGTACTATACAGTGTGCACTACACAGGGTGCAGTACACAGGGTGTACTACACAGGATGCATGAAAATATGAGAATGAATATATGGACATCATATATTTTAACTGCGGCATGGGTATATTATGAACCAACAAAAGGACCAGCTCCCAGCTGGCCTGTTAGCTCAGTTGGTAGAGCGCTGCACCTGTATCGCAGAGGTCATCGGCTCGACTCCCATACAACACTTAATTTTTTTTCAGGCTTCTGATTTTCACTAATGCCTTAGTAGTGTTTACAACTGCGATGATCACTCTCGTCTTCTTTGAATACTGAATTGTCATTGCCATTGCTGTGCCAGTTCCGTTACAGTATTTTTGCTGCATGTACTTTGCAATTCTTTCACATAATAATAATCTTTATTTGCTTTTATCAAAGTATACATTTTTTTTTATTACAATCTACAAAATTTACAAAATATGTTAATGTAAACTAAATAAAAACAATGGGCAAGCTAGGAAGCTAAATAAACCAGTGGATTTTCTTGTTAGCTCCCTGAACAATTTAGGTTCTAAGTGGCAGGTAAAATAAAACAAAAGTAAAGTAAAATAAAAAGAAATGCAAGGAAGGGTGAACTTATTTACATGAAGTATGTTGCTTCATCAGTAAAACGAAACTTTATTTTATTTGTTGTTCAGAGAGTAGATAACGTTTAATTTTCTTAGGAAATGTGAACACACTTGAATTTTTTAAATGAGTTGGGATGTCTTTCCAAATGTCCGTAGCCATAAAAGAGATTGATTGTTTACCATCGTTAGTTCGTACACTCGGCTTATAAAGATTTTTCTTAGCTGTATATCTCGTATTGTAGTGGTGTGTATTACTAGCATATTGAAACATGTTGTCGAAAAGTTCAGGCAGGCAGCCTTTATGCCATGAATGCACGAATTTTGAGACTTGTAGACGATAGATATTATTAACTGTTAAGAGGCCTATTAAATTCAGCAAAGGTTTAGCGTTCTCTGTTTCACTTCCAAATGCTGTGGAAAAAAAATATTAATCTTACAATATGGTTTTGTTTTACTTGAATTTTACTAATATGTGTTTTATATACACTTCCCCAAGCTAATATGCCATGAGAAATATAAGGATAGATTAAATTATAATAAATTTGTGTAAATTGTTTAACTGAGAGGTAATGTCTCAATTTCGATATTATTCCAGTGTTTCGAGATATACGGGAACAGACAAAAGAGATGTGATATTTCCAGCTTAAAGATTCGTCAATCATAACACCTAAATACTTTATACATTGCTTTCGTTCTTATGAATAAGAAGACCCATCGCTATTTATTATGTTAAGACTGACTGGGATATCCTTTTTTCTTGCCGATTTATTACTCATGTTTATAGACAGCTTGTTAATATCACACCATCTTTTCACTTTGGCTAGTTCAGAGTTCAAGTGTTCAAGTGTTTTTAGATCCCTTGCGGATGCAAATACATTGGTATCGTCTGCAGAGATTTTAAAACTTAATTGTTCTGAGCTATTTGGCAAATCATTAATGTAAATTAGGAATAGGAGAGGTCCGAGGGTGCTCCCTTGTGGAATTCCACATAATATAGTCTGATTTGGGGACTTAACTCCATCCAACTCTACATACTGTTTTCTATTTGAAAGATAACTTTGAAACCAGTTCAGAGGTATCCCCCTTATTCCATAAGAGTGTAACTTATTCAACAAGATTATATGGTTCACAGTATCAAAAGCTTTTGAAAAATCTTGGAAGACACCACAAGTGTATAAGTTATGGTCAATGGCTTTTCTTAGCGTATTTGTGATATCAGTTATAACTTCGGCGGTTGAATGTCCTTTTCTAAAGCCAAATTGAAATTGAAAGAGGATTTTTTGCTTCTCAATGTAATTGATAAGCTGCTTATGTATAAGTTTTTCAAATACTTGAGTAAACGTTGATAAAGTCGAGATAGGGCGATAGTTGGTACGATCTGTAGCCTCTCCTCCTTTGTCAATAGGTGTAACCTTTGAAATTTTCAGGATATCTGGGACAACACCCTGTTGTATGGATTGGTTAAAAATAAAGGTTAAGGATTCACATATATAACTTGAAGCTAGTTTTATAATCTTTCGAGGTACACCGATGGTTGCTTTGTTAAGGTTTGTTCCAAGTAATAAATCGTAAACTTCATGGACAAGAATACTGCGGAACGTAAAACTATCTCGAAAAGAACGTTTGATATACTGGTTAGGGCTATCATCACAATTATTGGAAGGGAGCTTATCAGCAAGCTCATGGCCAATGTTAATAAAATGCGTATTTAGTTTATGTGCAATATTAGCTTTATCGGTGTAACATCTATTTTTCTAAATCAGTTTTGTAATTGGCGGTTTTCCACAGCCTTTCGTCCTGTTTACTATTGTGTCGATCAGTTTCCATGTCGTTTTAAGATTTTCACTGTTTAGTCTAAATTATTCTTGAAAGTATCTTTTTTTCGCAATGTCTCTAATTCTATTTAATTTGTTGTTGTATGATTTATAATAGGTTACTTTATCTGGATCGTTACTAAGGAAATGACTTTTAAAGAGTTTTAGTCTTTGTTTAATAGATTTCAGAATGGCATTAGATATCCAAGGTTTAGCTGACTGTTTTCTTTTTTTGTTCGATAATTTTCGGATAGGTGCATGCTCGTCAGATAAGGACTGTAGCGCATTGATTACGTTATTCATACCTTGGTTAACATCTTCATCGACTAGGTTGTTGAAGTCAATACAGGGGCATCCAACGACAAATTTCGGTAGATATCTGTTCGGTGGAGGGTAATTCGCCTTGGGTTTTCGGCGTCGTTTAAAGAGTGCACTCGGATTTTCGTAACTAAAACGTGGCCTAAAAGATTCGCAGTTAGGAAATCATTGTCCCTTAGGTTTTCGGAAAGATCGAAATTGCTGTTTTTGTTAGTCTAAAACGTCAGCTAGCATTTTCGGAAAGAAAATAGTTCCCTAGAAAGTTCGTGGAAAGTTCATTTCAGCTTGCATTTTCTCAAAGGAAGATTTTGTTCCCTAATATTTTCGGGCAATTAAAATTTCAGCTAGGGAATCCGAACAGATGAACTTCTTCTAGCTTATGAAAACATCACTTAACACAGACTTCAAACACCATAAGGGACTTAAAAATGCCTTTCTATAGCTTTTGGTTGATTTGGCTCGTTGGGTGCCCCTGTCAATAGTTTCAAGGTCACTTAAAAATAAGTCTTTATTAAAATGAGAAAAATCTCTGAAATGTTTTGTTTTATGGGATAAAGGAGGCCGGTTAGCCACTGTACAGAAAACGGGTAAGTGATCTGTTATATCGGCTAAACATATTCCTGCTTTTGTTATTTTTTGAGGCACGTTTGTGTAGATGTGATCAACCAGCGTTGCAGTGTGGTCTGTTATACGCGTGGCTTTGGTGATCAGTGGCATGTAACCCAAGCCTAATAACATGTCAAGATAATCAGATGTTTGGTTATCCCTATTGTAATTTAGGAAGTTTATGTTTATGTCACCTAAAACAAAAACCTCTTTGCCTTTATTGTTAAGACTACATAACTGATCTTTAAGTGCATCATGTAAATTAGCACAATCTTTGGATGGGTGTCTATAAATGCAACCGACAACTACATTCTTTTGTTTTTTCCGCATAATTTCAATCCAGCACGATTCTATTCCATCATCAGATAGTTCCAAGTCCCGCCGCCTAATGAAGCTTAATTCTTGAGAAATGTAAAGGCCAACACCTCCTGCACTTGTTGGTGAATTAGTATTCGGAAAGACATAACCTGGTATGCTAATATTATAAATGTTTTTTTCCTGTAGTTTTGTTTCGGATATTGCTATAATTTCCGGGCTCTCTTTTACTGTCCAGATAATATCTTCTAGCGATGTTAGATTTTTTGGTAGACTGCGCATATTGAAGTGCATTAAAGAAAATCCACGGTGTGTTTTTGCCTCATAAAAGAATTTTCCAGATTGTTTGACGGTAAAATAGCCAGATTGGATGTAATTGTTGTATGGAGACTCTTGTAGCTCGCTTTCTCTTTCCGGGCTAGTAATAATATCTGCGAATAGATCTTTAGACTCGATAACAGACTGAAGCGACTGGTGCACCCATCCTCCGGTAATCGTAAGGAACTCTTGGGAATCCAAAGTGAAAAATGGAAGTTCAGAGAGCACATTATGGTTCAATTCAGAGTGATTTAGATAAATTCATAACAAGACAATAAAATGTTAAGCTAAATGTTCTAACATTAAAGATAATTACTTGAATAGAATGGCCATAATGTGCTCTACTTTGTGAACTTTTATATACCGTTGGTAATCTAGTGTTGAGTATGACTTGGATGTTCTGATTTAAATTTAGCTAAATCTTCGCAGTTAAACGAGAAAGATGGCTTATCCTCGTCCTGCCTCTGAAAGATCCTACCATTATAGGTCCAGATATACTTCCACTTTAGTTTCTTTTCACTTTGTTAACATCACCGAAGAGCTTTTTCTTGTATGGTGTGAGTGATTCAGAGATGAATACATCGGCCTGGGATGACAGGTTGAGGTTCGGCAGATCTTTGGCTTTCTTCCTAGCCAATTTTCGTCTGTTAGAATAAAATTTATTTCTGACACAGCGGCGGGTAAACTTCACGATGAGTTTAGGCGGCGCACCTTCCTTATAGTTGGAAATTGGGTGAGCAATCGAGATGTCGTTGTCCTGTAGTGGTACTCCTATAAGTTTGCCAACTGATGTGACAATGGCTTCCGCCGAACAGTCCTCGTTTGCCATAACTTCCGTTATCTCTAAGCAGTCTCGCCTCAGGTATTGAGCGATCTCTTCACCCTCAGCAGATGTATCAGTAGCAAGTTTCTCCACTCTCTTTATGTTCACTTTAATGCTGGCGATGTCCGACGCATGGCGAGTGACATTTTCATTCGTGTTCTTTATCTTGTTCAATAGTTCGTCATAGTTGTCACTCAAAAACTTTACCGTTGAGTCTATTTCATTCAGTTGGTTAGATAGTTCATCCAATTTTGCATTTACAGGAGCGAGCTCCTGCTTTAAAAGATTTTTTACCTGCTCTAAAGTAAGATTTGCAGCCATAGCCAGCAATTTTAGCGTCAATGGCGGGACGGCTAAAAAGCGTGGCCGTCCGCCATAGCGACATATGCATATCATGAGATCGAATTCACGGAAACCTTTGCAGAGGATGTAAACTCCATTGCCTGACCTCGCGTTTCTGTTCATGAAAACTACACGTCACATCGGACCCGTTGAAACCGATCAAACTCGGAGAAAACGTGAAATTCGAAAGGGAGAAGGAATTCTTTCGGCTTAGAAAGAAACTATCTACTTACTAAAAAATCCAGGACCTTTTTTCTTCTTTTCCAGGTTAGTTTTGCCAACCATATTTTGGTTACTTGTTAGCTTTGAGCCAACAAAAACCAAACGTGTTTTACATGCTTTCGATCGTATCATTGTGTTAACGCAAATTTGTTGGAAGCGAGTTTGGGAAATTTTCGTCGGTTGCAAATAAGGGGTGTTTTCCATTGAACAAAAATCACCGGTACAAATTTTCGGAGTTTTCGCTGGTCGAATGGAACGCGTCCGATGACGTCGATCCCAGAAATTCGAGGTCACCTGCATTGACATGCTGGATGTGCTTCGTCCGCTCATTGGTTTTTCCGCTTGTCCACGTGAGCTAACGCTGGGTAGGGAGACTAAAACTGACATCTACCGCGAATGGAACACGAAAATTGCTATAATTTTTGAAATTCCACCAAAGAGGGTGCGCTCAAAACGTATTCCTAAATTTTCGAAAACTTTTCCCGGAACTTTGCCCGTTCCATTCAACTTCGGACCAAATATCTGGAAAATTTTGGCTGAATGGAAGTGCCAAGAACTGCGCACTCTTTAGAGAACTTCTTAAAATTATCAGTTGTTGCTATGGTGATACGTTTCTGCTCGTCTCTTTTCCTAAGTTTTTAATTTTCCTTTCTTTTGATGAACGACAAAGATTAAAATGTAAATTTTCTTTTGAATTGTTTCATCTTTAATTAGCGTAGAAAGGAAAGTTTGCTTGTTTTTGTTTGTATTATTTTTAAACACAGCCAACTATGCCTAACAAAGAGGATCAAAAATTTCGGCAGATCTGAAACCTTTCTCGCCACAATCCTGCAATTACCAATCAGTGACATAAAATTATTATTTTATAATTATAAAAGAACTTTTGAGTTGTTTCATTCGCACGAACATTTTAACAAATATCGTTATTAATTATTTATATATTGGTTTAACTCTTATGTCACGTATATAGTTTATGTAAATGTTTCCCGCGCTCCGAATTTAGCTGCATATAACATAGGACCTAGAGCCATAGCACAATGTAGTTTAGTTAAGATAGTTAACTTTATATAATAACCAAAGTCAATTCGCGCGCTCTGATTGGTCAATCAGCTATGGTTTTTTGTACCAGTAAACTCATGGAAATTTCGCGCGTCTTCTGAATTATTGTATAAAAGCAATATACCACAAGTTTCTATAGTTTATAGGCTGATAAACCACTTGGGATGTTGGAAGAACACTCGAGGAATTCGTAAATCACTCGCCTGCGGCTCGTGATTCACGAATTCTTCGAGTGTTCTTCCAACATGCCGCGTGGTTTATCAGCCAATAAGTAATGGTAATAGGACTGAGTGGAGTCCAATTCGGTCTGTAATCATACGAGTGATAACAAAATCGGACGACCGCGCAGTGGGAGTCCGATTTGTTTATCACGAGTTGGACGACACGAAGTCTTATTACCATAGAAACTTGTGGTATATTGCTTAATTAATTTGTATCACAGGGTTGTCTATAGATTCATGCTTGTTATGGTGTGGTTATACTGCGTTCCATGGTTAATAAAAATGGCGCCACTTTCTCAATTTATTGGAACACAAGCCTAAACCAATCATGAGTTACTAAGGTGCGTTTTCCGGTGCTCATATATATATCAGTGGGTTTTCCCTTCCTCTATATGCCCTAAGCCTTGAGAATCTGTGTCAATGAACTCTCTTCCGGAAATTCGTTTCGGAATGTAAATGGAGCACGAGGTTTTGGGTCTTTCCGTTGGACATTTTCCGGGAGAAAAGGAAATACTGAAAACGTAGTCTGGTTTTTCCGGTTGGGATGGTTCGTCGCGGTTCGTGTTCCAGTATACTTAAATACCAGTTCCCACAGGCTTTCTTTATATTTAACAATTAGATTCGGCTGTAGATTATGAGCCCGAGATTTCTATCGCGTGATAGCTGATGAGGGCGCAGCCCCAATCAGCTATCACGCATAGAAATCGAGAGCGAATAATCTAATTGTTTTAGTATAAATCTACTAGTCGTTGAAAACTAAACAAGTAAATTATCCAAATTCTCCTCGCAGACACTTCGAAAACGCGAAGAAGCGGGCTCCATTTTGTTGACAACCGCTACTCGCTATCTATCACAGATTAGTATAAATCTACTAGCGTTCTATCACGAATGCCGTTCTCTGATTGGCTACGCTACTCGCTATCTATTCTGTGATAGATAGTGAGTAGCGGTTGTCGACAAAATGGCGGCCGCTTCTTCGCGTTTTCGAAGTGTCTGCGAGGAGGATTTAGATAATTTACTTGTTTAGTTTTGAACGACTAGTAGATTTATACTAAAACAATTAGATTATTCGCTCTCGATTTCTATCGCGTGATAGCTTATTCGGGCTGCGCCCTCATCAGCTATCACTTGATAGAAATCTCGAGCTCATAATCTAATTGTTAATTAGTATAAATCTACTAGCGTTCTATCACGAATGCCGTTCTCTGATTGGCTACGCTACTCGCTATCCATTCTGTGATAGATAGTGAGTAGCGGTTGTCAACAAAATGGCGGCCGCTTCTTCGCGTTTTCGAAGTGTTTGCGAGGAGGATATAGATAATTTACTTGTTTAGTTTTGAACGACTAGAAGATTTATACTAAAACAATTAGATTATTCGCTCTCGATTTCTATGCGTGATAGATGATTCGGGCTGCGCCCTCATCAGCTATCACTTGATAGAAATCTCGAGCTCATAATCTAATTGTTAAATAGATAACGAGTAGCGTAGCCAATCAGAGAACGGCATTCTTGATAGAACGCTAGTAGATTTATACTAAAGTCAGATAGTTAACACTAATCTCGAGCGCAATTCCCAATTTGGTTTTTGCTTAACATTTACCCAAACCAGAGAGAGCTTGGGTTCAAGGTTGATGTAAATGTAGTCTGCGTGGCAGGCGTAGAAAGGGGAGGGGGAGCGAAAGGGAGAGACCCCCTCTCCCTTTTCCCCTCCCTCCCCCTCCCCTTTCTACGCCTGCCACGCAGGCCAACGTAAATGATAAACAACTACTATCCTACGCCTGCAGCCGCCTTGGCATGGTTTTTTTTTTTTTTTTTTTTTCTTTTAATATTTACAATACATATACATACATTAATTACAATTCTAAAGTTAGCTACTTACACTACATTACAATATTTGTCTAATGCCTACATAGCTACATATTACCCAACAATTACGTTACAGTCAATACTGTTCTAAAAACATAGTATAAGCAGATGGGAAATTAAGGTACAGAGCCCATGCACAAATCCCACTTCTTATTAAATTTGTCCATGTTATTAGTATTAACACATATAAATTTTTCGGTTTCATACTTAATTTTTACCTTAAGTTTAAAGGCGTTTATAATAGGAGGAGTCAGACTTCTTCTGCAATCCCATATATATACTTTGGCGACTAGTAACAAGTAGTTCAGTAGAGGGTAATTTGCATAGATAATACCAATTATGACATCTTGCAGAGTAAGATGGACGAATTCCCTTGTCAGTAGGTAGAAATAGTATTCGAAATCTTTCCAAAAGGGTTTCACAAGGCTACAATGAAAAAGGAGATGGTGAGGGGTTTCTGGTTCTGATTTACAAAACGAACATTTATCGTCTGAGATGTAACCTATTTTAAACAACTTTGTATTAGTAAATAGTAGTGAATTAAGGACTTTGTATTGAAATGCCTTTATGTATGGTTCAAAGGACACCTTATGCGGTAGCCAGAAAATCTTTTTCACGTGATCTTCTGACAAATTAAAAGTTTGTCTCAGATATTGAGAATTGTTTGGAAGCTTAGCTTTTGAGCTTTTTATTAATGTGTAGTAGTCCTTAGATTTCTTTTTTAACACATCAAAGTCTTTGTTATCTATCGTTACCAATAAGGACATTTCGGACAGGGTGCTTTCCTTGGTTTTTAGGTATAATGGTATGGAGTGACGAAGTCCTGCCCAAGTTAAAAAGTTAGTTTTGCCGCCTATTTTGCTTTAAATAATCTTAAAGGAATCTGCGGTATCTGTGTCAAATAAAAGATCGTTTACGTAAATTATGCCATTTTCAAAAAAAGTTCCATAGAAAATGGGTTGATTGTTTATTCGTATCTCTTTGTTGTTCCACACTATATGTTGCCATTCTTTTTTTGTATCATAACCGTCTCGAAATTCTGACCACCACTGAAGTAACTCAGAATAAAAAAGGGAAGGAACATGATGGTCTTTAATATCGTAGTTGCAATAAAATAAAAATAGACCACCGTAGCGCTTAAGTGAAACTCTAAGGTAGCTTTTCCAAGCACCGTCATTCTCTCCAAAAATTCTTTTCAGCCAGGCTAGCCGTAATGATTTTATCATACTTTCAAGATCGATCATTTTTAGTCCGCCGTTCTCGTATACATTTATCGTGGACAGTCTTGTTACTTTATCCGTTCCTTTCCATAAAAATTTAAATAATATTCGGTTCAATTCTTGGACGATTTCCTTTGGAGCAGGCAGAAGTGACAAAATATAAACAAATTTAGGGATAATTAAAGACTTTATAACTGTCACCTTTCCATAAACTGTAAGACCTCTTGAAGACCAGAGATTTACAAGTTTTTTGACGCTGTCCAGCCTCTCGATAAAATTCTTTTCGTGCAGCAATTTAATATCATAGGAATAATAGACCCCAAGGGCTTTGATTGGTTCGCCGCTCCATTTAATACCAAAGGGTTTTGACTTGTTATTTCTTAAGGAACCAACCCACATTCCTTCAGTTTTAGACGTATTTATCTTAAGACCTGATAGTTTCCTGAAAACATCCAGAAGATTAAAAAGGGCATGCGCAGAATCTCTGTCTGATAGAACTGCTGTCGTGTCATCAGCGTATTGGAGAAGCTTTGTTTCCTCTTTACCAATCGAGATACCTTTTATCGCTGTATTTTGTCGAATTGCTAAAGCAAGAGTCTCAACTACAACCACGAATAAATAGGGAGACAAGGGATCGCCCTGTCTCACTCCTCGTTCCAAAGCAAAATAGTCTGTTGTAAGACCATTGTTAATAACACAACTTTGTATATTCTTATACAGTGTCTTAACCCATCTAATAAAGTCGGGACCAAAACAAAAAGCCTCCAGGCAGGTAACAAGATAATTCCACTCTACACTGTCGAATGCTTTATGAAAGTCTATAAAAATCATTAGACCTGGGATGTTTTCTTTAAGAGTAAAATCCATTATATCAAAAATCGATCGTACAGTTTCACCTATATAGCGGTCCTTAACAAAGCCACTTTGATTATGATGGATAATATCTGGTAGAACATTTTTTATCCTAGTCGCTAGAACCTTAGACATAATTTTTGCGTCAACATTAACAAGAGAGATTGGCCTCCAATTTTCCAAAAAGGAGCGATCTTTTCCTTTCTTTCCAATTAGAGTAATTACTGCCTGTTTCTGAGAACTTGACATTTCTCCTTTTTCAAAACATTCATTTGCACACCTAATAAAAGGATCGCTAATGAGCGACCAAAATGTTTTGTAAAATTCAACTGGAATTCCATCGTTTCCTGGGGCTTTGTTGAGTTGAAAGGTTTCCAGTGCCTTAGCACATTCGCTTGAAGTTATTTTGCCCTCGCATTATAGCCTTTGTTGTTCTGTAAGGCTAGGGATATTTAAATTATTCAAGAAATGCTCCGTTGCTCGCGTATTTTCTGCTCTCTTAATCTGGCTTGTATATAATTCTTGATAAAAACGTTTTTGTTCTGAAAGAATACTAAAAGGATCCGTGATAGTCGAGCCACTAGTTTTCAGTTTCCGCACATGTTTTTTAACATGGTTTCTTTTCTCCAAATTAAGAAAATATTTTGTACTCTTCTCGCCGTGTTCCCACCAGCGCGCTCGCGAACGAATAATGATACCTTGAAGTTTTTCTTCATAAAGAAGTTCTAACTTTTCTTTCACCGAATTAAAAGCATTAGCATTGTTGGTATTAGGGTCGGAATCAAATAATTGCTTAGCTTTGGCAAATTCCTTTTGAAGATTCATTTCTTTTTCTTTTCTTTCCATCGCTTTTCGTTTCGAATGCTGGATTGCATGAGCTTGGTTTTATACTTAGTCCAATCCCAGATGCTTCTGTTGTCTGTCAATTCATTTTGACCTTCTATCAGCCAAATAGGTATTTTAGCTGTTACCTCTCTAACATAGTCTTCATCATCCAACAGCGAACAATTCATTTTCCAATGGCCAGGACCTTTGATATGTTTTTCACTGATACTAAACTCTATAGAAATGGCCGCATGATCAGTTTTAATTGCTGGAATGATATCTGTTGTTGTCACCAAATCATGTAAATTATTCGAAATAAGCCAGTAGTCTAGGCGGCAAAGAATCATCGGCGAGTTTTGACTCCAAGTATAGCTTTTCGTGGAAGGATTTTTTACTCTCCAAATATCAACAAGGTCGAGGTCAGCACATAAACAATCGATGGTTGCTACGACTGATTTTCTCGGTAAAAGTATACCTCCTTTCTTATCGAGCACCGTATTAAGAGGACAATTAAAGTCTCCTCCAAGAATGATATTTTCTTCTTCATCCAAATTTTCTTTTTGTAGGGTAGTTCCTAAATCTTTTAAAAACTCGACAATATTGGCATCCTTATTTGGTGCATAAATATTAATCAGTAAATACATTTTATCTTTTATCTCTGCCTTCAGGATTACATAGCGTCCTACTGGGTCTAAAATCTTTGAATGAATGATACAATCAACTCCTTTCTTAAAAAGAATGGCAACACCGCGTGAATTGGCACTTCCATGCGACATTATAATCTCACCTCCCCATTCATTTTTCCATTGTCTTTCAGTCTCGTGTTTTGAATGCGTCTCCTGCAAAAATATGAAATCTGCCTTTTGCTTTCTACACCAAGTATAGATTGTCCTCCTTTTTCGAAAGTTATTTATGCCTCTGACATTCAGCGAGACCAATTTACATTTATCCAAAATCATCTAGATCTATTAAACCTCCAATAGATGGGATTGCAGAAGTTTGTCAGAAAGGTAAACCAACATAAAGAATGCAACGTTAAAAATATGGACGTTATGCATGGATGAAAAATATTTGTTCTGAAAAGTGTGATTCTTTGGGCTGTGCGCCTTTGATTGAACCCAAGAAATATGCCTTGGCATGGTTGGTTTTGAATAGATAATGTACGAAGGTTCGCGGGGAAGGGAGCGAGAAATGGACTAAGCAGTCGAGATTGACAAGAAATATTGCAACACAGCCCTACCGTTTTCAGTATTCTAAACGTAACCCGCAGTTATAATTAAGGTCCCGTGACCTCATTTGGGAGAATGAAAACAATGCTGTATGATGTTCCCACTACGGTTCCAAACTGGGTGCAGTTCCATGACATTTCCCTGACTCCTCCACAAACCTAGTTGCTAGCCAAAACCAAAATTCTCCGACTTTTCACAGACCTTAAGGTATAATTTAGAATGTCCCCGACTTGATGCGCAAATTCCGTGGCAACCAAGCCTCCTTCGCAGCCGCTGTTTGTGTCGGTCCTGTTTTCCCTCCCCACCAATTTCTGCTGAACCGAGCTGGACAATCAGAAGGGAGAATAGAACCGAAACAAACGACGACTGCGAAGGAGGATACGAGAACTTAGCTACCGAAATTTAAAAGCCACGATGTGATTGGTCAGTTCCTGGAATGGAATGTTCGGCTCGGTTCAGCAGACGTTGGTGGGGAGGGAGAATAGGACCGACGCAAACAACGGCTGCGAAGGAGGCTAGTGGTAACCTTGCCTTTCTTACTGAGTACTTGCAGTTTTCTAGTAATAAACGCAAAGTAAAAAAATATTGCATTTTATTCACAAACCGACTAAATGTACCCTTTAAATATATGCTGTGGTGCTTAAATAGTGCATACACTTACAAAAGATCTCACTGGTCAGCCAAAAATACCGTTTTCGCTTGTGGGTAACAATGTCAGAGGTAGAAAAAATATAATCAAAGCTACAGCTAATGTTTCAAGCGTCTAAATTACGTTATATCAAAAATGTACGTCATATATTTTATCTGCTTTTAACTAGTTAAATCCTACAAAGTGGAAATGAACAATAAAAAAACGAAACAAATACAAGCATTTTGGTTGAACGTTAAAAGAGAAAGTTGAATACATTCAATCTTAGTTGTAAGTTATGCCTTTGTCGAATGATCGCGTCTCTGAGAACCTACAATTGTTACTATACAATCAGATTACTGTGACTTTCAAAAGATGGGTTTCAGAAGGTGTAAACACCTTATATACGTTGAGACCAAACATATGCATAACATCAATTGCGACACTCCAAAAACTAACTATTGCAGTATCAAAAAAGATTTTCAAAGAACTTGTAAACAAACTATTTTCAAATTATGAAAAATACTGTTATTATGAGCACATGCATTGCTTATTTCTTGAAAAGTTCAAATACGACAAATTCGATAACCGACGTACGGCGAAAAAATATTACCTACACAAAATATGGTCTCAGAACAGACATTTCTAACTGAGAATCTTATTAATCTTGATAAAAATTAATATATACAAGTGCCCATAAAATTGACACACTAAAAAGGTTTATCCTGTTTACAAATAACCCCCCCCCCCCTCCCCAAACCCAGTGAAGAAAGGTGTTTTCAATTTATAATATGGTAAGGAGAGTGGAAAAAATAATGATTCTAGATTTACTTCTGTTTTATCCATTTCAGAAATGGGTAAAAAGTATCTTCTAACACTGTTCTGCCAACAATTTAGTTACCGGTATCTCACGTAATCCAAGGGAACAAAAAACATGCAAAAACTTCACATGAAAAAAACTAAACTGTTTTCTTGGGTAGAAATACACAAACGACATATGAGATAATATTTCCCAAGGATGAATGAATAAACCTGATCACAAGTTTTACAAAAGTGCAATAATTTGGATTGTACGTATGATTTGGAATTTGAAGTCCCTACAAAAACTAACTACAGAGTACAAAACTAAGTAATTCCTTGTCTACTGAAATTTGCATTCTCATTTCTTTTGCTTGTACAGCATGGTATATGAAACATTTCTTGTTGAAACAAATTGATTGCTTTAGTCAGGTACTGGGCTAGTGCAGAAACTTGGTTTGGTTCGTCACGATATACTATCTAGGAATTAATACAATGCAACTAGGGGGAGTCATTAAAAAGTGGGTACATACTGTAAGCTAGGCAATGCACTGCAATCAATGCTGTATTTAGTTGCCTACAAGTGAATAGACATGCCATTCTTGGCATTTCAAGGCTTTCTCTGAGCATATTAACATGCATGACAGAAACTACGAATAATTCCTTATAAACGACTGTATATGATGACAACTTGGTATGTGGTTTTGAATCAATGCATATATACATTATCTTTACGTTAAGTCCCCAAAAATGCAAGTTCATTCGTGACTTTCTGAAATCCTAAAAAACTATATGCTTATAGTAGAGGTTATAACCGTTAGTCGCAAAAACAACTACACACATCTGAAGTTAACACTGACAGATTGATCAAATCAATCAATAAAAATCCACAATTCCACGTCTTTTTAAACCTTTTTAGAAAAAAAAATAGTATCTAATACTACCACACAGAGAGAGCAGGAATTGAAATACCATAGCTGTAATGACCATTACACTGAAAAATACACTCTAAGCACTCAGTGACAATGGTGCAATGGGAACAACTGAAGTAACCGTGGTAAACTGCCTCAAGTCTGTCTCACGCAGAGGTGGTCAACTTTGCAGGAGGCACTCTGGCTGGCGGCGGAGCAGTAGTCGTCCTAAACAAAGGTAATATTACGTCAGAAAAAAACTATTAAGTCAGAAAAAAACTTGTGTTCTATGAAAAAAAATTGGGAGCCCAAAACTCTGAACCTTTGAAATCAAGGGTGAAATTACAGGATGCACATAGGCATAGCTACAAAACTGTTTGCAGTATCTTGATTTGCATTGTTAGGAAAGAGATAAAAATTAGGCTTTCTTGTGCAACCTACTCCTAAGATAAAAATAATACACCAGTGATTTTGTTAGAAATTGTCATTAGTGAGACCTGGCACTCATCCTAACAAAAATAATGAATCCCAGACCAAAATCAATGGGTCCATCTACAAAGCGCTTGATATTTTTAATACAGAAACGCAAAATTTACTCTCAAATTTTCATTTTCTATTTTGTAGAGTAAATAGTAACTTTTTCCTCCATGCCAAAGAATGAAAGCCCAGACAATGCACTGCAACCACAATAAAAAGCAACAACAGAGAGCAATTTGAAGTAATGGGACACATCATGTAAAATTACATGAAGTGAAATGATCCGAGATCCCTCACATAATGTTTGCAATTTTATATGTCCTCTTCACACGTTTTCCAGCCAAATTTTCAGTATTTTCGGGTTGGATAAGAAACGTTAAGGTAAAAAGAATTACCGGAAATAAATCCATGTTTTAGATCACTTGTGGCTACATTTGTCCAAACTGCGTCATTTTTTTTAAAGAAATATGCTGTGATCAGTAAATTACAAGTGCAATTCAATGTGATATTTTAGGCAGATTGCACAATCGCATTAATGAAGTAAAATTTGTAGTTAAGTTAATATTGCCAAGATACAAATGTTTTATAAGAAATGCAAACAGCTCATTGTTTTGTTCATTTCATTTGACTTTTGATCCTAGAAGCATTGATCGTGTCATATTGTCCGCCTTTGGTGTGTCCTGCAGGACGCATGCCGCAAATTATCTTAGATCTTTTAGGATTTTTATGTGTCAGAGACACAGGACGCAGGGGTAACAAAATCACTGATATACAAACCTGAATTGAACACAGTCTTACCAGTTGGCCGGTAGAAAGACTGTTGGTCTGCCAATAAACCCCTGAGGTGCATATGGAATCCACTGATCAGGGTAAGGGCCCTGCATTTGAGAGTAACTTGCTGGTGGGAATTGGCCTGTCATGTCAGCAGGGAGCTGGCCCTTTGTCAGTGTGCTAACTGGTGGGAGGACATACCCAGGGGCAGGATTGGCTGCAGGGGGAGATGTAGCCTGACCAATGTCACCACCTATGAAGAAAAGCTTTGAGATTTAGATTCTTACATGTCGTAGAATTACATTAAGCATTGAATTGTGACACTTTCTGCCGTTAGATTCAAGTATAAATAAAAATCTGACTTTGACATAATAATTGCCCATAGCAATTTAACACAGGCAAAGATGCTAATACAGTTTACAATAATACGTACAGGGCTGTCATAGGGGCTTTAAACATGACACTTGCCATGTCTGAGGTCAGTTGATGTTACAGACGATGGTTGCTTTGTAAATAAACAATAAATTCATGGACCAAGATCAGATATTACGGGCAAAAAATTGCATGTTATGCCTGCTTCAAAATGTAACGACAGCCCTGAAATATAATGAAAGTCATACAACTAGGTAAATAAATGTAAAAGGAAAATATACACAACTACTTGACGCAATTAAAGTCCTCAATTGATTTTAAAACTTTCTTACCGCTTGCGATAACCCTTTGATATTGTATTGGGCTACCTATATGAATAAAAAGTAACTTCAAATTAGTAACTGTTTTTCAAGATTATAATTTCTCTAATGAACAATCAAGACCATTAGTAGGTTAGTTGTACAGCTCTCCATTTAGATGAATTTATGTTTCATCAACATGTCTTCAACAAAGACAGATATGATGTGGCTTTTAATTTTTTTAATCAAACAGAACTTGATCAGCGACAACAGACGGACAAAGAGGAAGAATACTCACAGAAGGAAGTCTTAACTTTGTAGCTTGTGCACTACTGCATTGAAGTTAACTACAAGACTAAAGCCGCAGCTACACGAGCGATTTTTCACTCGCGCCGGTGATGCGATTTTTTCAATTTTGTCGCGTCACCAGCGCGCGATGAAAATCGCCAGTGTAGCCACTCTTGAACGTCGTAAGAAAAAATCGCGAGAAATTGAATGAGTTTAATTTTTTGCGATTCTTTTTCTGTGATTTTTTTAGCTGTCGCATCACCTGTGCAAGGGTGGCTACACGGGTGATTTTCACTGTGCGCTGGTGACGCGACAATTTAAAAAAAAAAATCGCATCACCATCGCAAGCAAGAAATCGCTCGTGTAGCCGCGGCTTAAGAATCATCATTTTTCTTAGCCATAAATAAACTTACGTGTAGCATATGATGGCGAAGTAGTCATCACAGTTTGCCCAACAGAAGAGTAGCTATTGCTGGTTACAGAAGATGCAGTATTGTCACTAATGCGCATGGTGTAGCCCTGTCCACCGACCATAGGATGGGAAGCTTGGACCAGATTACCACTTGGTACAGCAATGAATGTCTGACTGGGCGCAGCAGGTGCTGCTCGCATCATTTCATATGACGGCTGCTGAACTTGAGGGGGAGGAGCCAAGTTAGGCATTCCCATGGTGGTATGCATGGCCAGGCTTGGATCAGAAACTGGCTTCAGCTCTGTTAGTTCTGCTTTCACTGGTGCATCCGACTGATGAAAGAAATTGTAGAACATTTTGTTTTAACATTTACAGATAAAATCAGACAAATTTCAAGGCAGCCAAACTATGACTGAATCAGAAGTTCCATTGGGTTGGGCTCAAGGTCAGGTTCCACTGGGTTCGACCTGAAATAGCTTTCGGGCAAGGATATCAACATTTCCTGTGACGAAACATTATCAAATGCCAACTGAGAAAAAGAGGAGGGGCAAACTGCCAAATTTTGTGATACCCACTACAACTACACATTCCACAGCACAATAAAGGGAACCTGGCTATTTGCAGGACACTAAGATTACTAGAAATTTCACACAAAAAATGGTAGTAAGTTTTGCACACATTACGCAGTTGTGTTTGGTTTTGGTTGTTTTTCCATCGCAAAAGGCAGGTACATGTAACTACAGGGCCAAGTGGATAGGGTTGCCAAGTTGTGAACCCAGGTTCAATACTCTCTCTAAACAACAGAATAACTTGTTTCACAATAATCTCATTCAAATTGTTGAGTTTCTTTGCAAGTAGCCAACTGTTGATTCTTCCTCTGAACTGAGATATTTTAACTTTACTGTGTGTTCATAATATTCCTTCAAGTAATTTCACAGTGTTGCCAATAAGCACTTTAAATTGCTAAACGTTATCACTAAAATAGTTATTGTTATCATTGTCATTATTATTTATTGCTGTTGTTGATTGCTTCTCTGTCATTATATTGTTATCATTATCAATTATTCGAAATAAAGTAGAAAATATAAATATAATGCTCACTTCATTGGGTTGATGATGGTAATGACTTGACGGCATGTTCTCATCTTGTACAGGGGTGGGTTGATTTGGCGGTGGGCTTATGACTGTTGTGGGATAGCCAGTAGCTGTGTTAATGAATGTAGTTGGCACTGACTGTGCCGGGCTTGCTGCTGTGGGGCTGCCAAGAGGGGGCACTTTCTCCTGCTTCCTCCACTTGGCCCGCCGATTTGAGAACCAAACCTACAGGTATAAGAGTGGGAATAAGCATTCCGAAGGACCTTCCCTTCTGTTTTCATTGCATATGTTTTTAACAAACATTCTGTGCCTATTCAAAGGAACAATAAACTTTGAAGTAAGATCATGAAAAGAACTTGCCTTTGCTTGCATTTTACTTGACTGATATTTATAACAAGTTGAAAAGAAATCCATACTTTTTCCAGTGCCTTGGGCCAGGACAGAAAACTAATTTTTGCTTTTGGTAGAAATAACAAGCATGTATTTCACATTTTTCAACCACTGGATTGGTAAGAAATATGCAGGTTACTGACTCACATGTTAACAAGCAAACGCTGTTACAGTACAGTGAATGTACATGATTAAGTGACAACTGACGCTGCTCAGTGACAATGCTGTCACATATTTAAGCCTGTTGATTAGATTAGCACAACCAAATGTCAAAAACTGCACTGAACATGCTTCCTTAAAATGGCATATGATGTTGCTGGTTACGCACACTTAACAAAATCACTAAGTAAATACAAACAAATTAAAGAAATTAGACCAGGTTAAATCCACCACTGCTAAGCTGGAAGGAAAATCAAATTCACGAACAAGTTAGGATTATGGCAGTGTTATTCAGATGAATGCATGTTTACAAATGCAAACTATGTATGTAAAGGTAAAATTCAAAGAACTACTCATTTCTCAATTCCTGTCCACAGAAACATTAAAGTGCCCACAACCCAAAATATTTTTTTGTTTAAATAAATCTTTGCACCTATTTGAAAAGAATTACACCTTTTTAAACCAAATCTTGACTTTTTATATGCTGTAAAAGTTATAAAATCTAGCCATCATCTGTCCCACAAATGAGCTAGTAAGGGGCTTGGGTCTATTCCTGGTTTGACATCACAACTGATCTGCATCACATTAAGTCTTTGTGAACATGCATGCAAAGCAGGTTGTGATGTCAAACCAGGAATAGACCCATGCTCCTTACTAGTTCAGTCGTGGGACAGATGATGACCAGATTTTGTAACTTTTACAGCCTATAAAAAGTCAAGATTTTGTTTAAAAAGGTGCAATGCATTTTAAACAGGTGCAAAGATTTATTTGAGCAAAAAGATATTTTGGGGTTATGGGCACTTTAATTTCAGTAGAAATGCTCCAAACATTCACTTAAGAATAGACTATGAATAAAACGTTGTTCCAAGGATTTAAAGTAACAGATTACCGGTATTAATTTTTCACTCTAAAAAACCTATTATCAAAGAAACAGAATTTCTTCGTGATTTTATTGTTGTTGAAAGTCAAGGTGAATAAAATAAGTGAAGGCGCCAACAGAAGAAACATTCAACTGCACTTGTAACTCCATTCACTGTTAACACCAAATAGCCTTGTTGAACATCAGAATAGAAAGTTTTAGGAACTTAAATGGCTACTATTAGTGGCAATTGGGCTGTACATTCTTAACTGCCATTCAAGGATTTCAATTGTTCGGTTTTTCTTTTCAATGATAGATGATCCCTGTTTGTAATACATGGCAAAAATATGTATGCCCTGCAATTTTTTTTAAAGAGTCTCCTTTTCCAGCGTTAACAGTAATGATTTGGTACCTGAATTCTTGCCTCAGAAAGGTCAACGTCCTGTGCAAGCTTTTCACGAGTGAAAACATCAGGGTAGTGTGTCTTCTCAAAAGTCTTTTCCAGCTGCTCAATTTGCTCACCAGAGAAAGTGGTGCGTTGACGGCGTACTATTTTGTGCCCGCGTAGATCTGTTGGCGATGTGACCTCTCCTTCTGCTTGGGCCTCATCTTCAGAATGACTTCCTGAAGGGTTTAAGAAAGTTGAAATCACAATTGCCAAAAATTGCCCTTTAAATTTACTTGTTGCTGGTTTGAAGATCTTGTGAAAATTACCCGGTAAGTGATAATATACAAAATTAATGAGTAGACTATTCCAAATAAGAATAATGTTAACACAAGGTAAGAATAATCTACAAAAAAGGATGCACTTTCTAAATGCCCTTGACTGACATTAAAATAATTAATTTTCATTTAATTCTAAATTAAGCATAAAGCTTTTCAGAACCTTGATATCAATAATGTTGGAACCACAACAAGGACCTTTGCTATATTGAGAGTTCAGCAAGCAGCAATCAAAATTCCATTTCTTTTTCCGGACAGGTACAACAGTTATCGGTGGTGTGTCATTGATAAAGAGACACAGAAAAAAAAACCTCTGGAAAACCTGAAACTCTACAATTTTTTAGCACAGGCTAATTCTTTTTATTCCCAGACTTTTGCAAGGCCATGAAGACAAATTTAATATTCTGTAGCAAATGACTGTATTAGCCCAGCTATCCTTGAGGGGGTAGGGGGTGGGGTAGGAGGGAAGTAGGGAGGGGTGCCTGCAGTAAATTTAAAAAGAAGTCATGATCAGAATTTTTGAAGAAGTCTTGACCATAAATACTTAGTTTGCCCAACGATTATCAATTTGTCACGCTTGGCCTTGCATTTGATTGGGTAGAATTTGATTGACTACATTTAGCAAAACCTTTCAGAAAATAAATTCATTTACAAGTTGATCACTATCATTAAAAAAAACTGCTTCGAAAGTCGCCATGAAAATACAATTAAAAAAATATAAAACAGTTTTCTGTGTGAAGATATTTTTCTAATTTTCACTAAAGCTACGTTTCTGCCAAGCTTTCCATCGATAATTTGATAAACCTCAATATGTAAACAAGAATTTTCGCGCGCGCGCCAAGGTCTGAATTTATACGAAATGTCTAAACGCATGAGCAAAGGTGCCATGTCTGGGTATAGGATTTCTCACGAAATGTAAATTCCATCACACAAGTTTGAAAGTTAAAAAAAAAAAGTACCTGTGCTCTCTGCGCTCTCTACTGAGTGTTTCCTCTTGCTTGGTGGGACAGAAGTCGCAGGATGAGCTCCCATTCCCAGTATGCCGCTGATAGAATATGAATTCCGTGGCATATGAACACTCGAAGCTTCAACTTTCATGGCATCGGGGCCACCGTTCACCAGTTCTTCCGTCTTCCCTGGGCTCATTTTGCTGTCCCCGCTGTTGATGCGATTTCTAACAATCCTGTTGATGGAGCTTACACTGGGCACATTGTCAGCTGTACAGACTCCTTCGCTGAGAAGCCGGTCTCGGATCTCCCAAGCGAACATTGTTGGGTTCGCACGCTTGTAGTCCGCAATTTTATTGACGACCGGACCTGTTGCTACCTTCGGCTTGCTTCCGCCGATTACGCCAGGCCTGATGGAACCGGTCTCGTAGAATCGGCAGAGAATCTTGCTCACACATCCGTGAGAAACCCTCAACTGTCGGGAAATGTCACATGGCCGAACTCCGCTTTGAGCCAGCTCAACAATTCTTGATCGAACAACATCGGGGAGAGGTCTTCCATTCACGAACAAGCCTCCAAGCTGGTTAACCCCGCCATGTCCTGTGAGGCAGGAAAAGAGCTCTTAGATTTGCACTGGCGCGTTTGTTTTGCTACTAAATACCACATTCATTAACTACCTTGCTTCGTCGTGTGAGCCATTCCAGGGCAACCGTTGATCCGTGTGTATTTTACCTTTCCAAAAATCACTCAGGCGCTACGGCCGTTTGAGCTCAGTCAGGCGTTACTAAACACTGTCAGTGGCCCGTAAGCGAAAACCTGTGAAAATCAAATAAAAAGCACAAATACTATCAAATTTCTGGCGCAGATCAGTGAAGCGTTTCATGCACGGTACAGAACAGAAACAGAGAAATGCCTTGCCAGGTGTGCATTCCTTCACAACGCCTCGTGGCGGTGGACGTTAAACTTGAAAATGATCGCACCCCGACTTCTTGGGCTCCAGAATATTGCATTTGAAACCAACTCAAAACTGATTGACAGATTTTCCTGACCGGAAATTCTGATTGGCTCGCGGAGAAAGGCATTGTCCGCTAGACCTAATTTGGGCGAGTACGCAACAATCAAACAACGGCCGATCTGTCACTCATCTAAATCTTGTAAAAACATTAACACTTGATACCCAACTTCTTCAACTGGATTCGCAAGGTCGACCACCAAAGACAAATTCGATCGGTTCACGGGGCTTGGTAAAGTGGCGTAACACTGCCTAAAACTTCCCTATACTTGAAGCAAGAATATAAGAGCACACGAATTTCCTGTTTGTCGATTACGCAGAGATTGCGCGCAAAAAGCCCAAGACATTAGCATAATTGAGCTTCGCTAGTTTATTGTCCCTTTGAATCCGATTTGGCGCGCATTTTTTTCCTCAGCAAAGTGATCTGCGCTGAAGAGAAACAGGATGAAGAGGGGAACGTACCAGAAGCGTCAAAGTGTGACTGATTTTCAGTTAGACAAGTGAAATTCACTCTACCGTGTCAACCGGACTACCCAACCACACCAGCGGGCACGAAAAGGAAGGAAAAGAAACCCTTGAATCACAACGCAAGGGAAAATTATTAAGTATCGATGTGGATATTATCTCAAGCCCCATTGAAAACCGTTCTTTGTCTTGAAGCTGTGCAAATAGCACCCAACAAAGCGTATTTTGCTCTGAAGCTAGGCAACCACATTTGCATGTCTTTGACCTGAAATGTTCTGTTGTTTCCGACTTCTAAAAGAGGAAAAAAATGTTGTTCCAATAAACGGCCGCCGTTTGGTACTTAGCACCCACTGCTCATTGTTGTGTTGACTTATTTGTTTTTTGTGCAATAAACTATTGGCCCACTTTCACCAATTTCATGCTAGAATGAAGCTACGGTGAGCCTTGTTGATAAAAGCCAATTCGCGAATGTATAGTGTTATCTGCATGAGGCGCGATAAATGTTGGTCTTGAATGTAGCTTCATGTCCATCAGAGCTCAATATAACCATCCTTTAACATTGTTTTTGCAATCTGCCCCTCAGCGTATACAAGACCTTTTGACTTCCCATTGTGGAATGCGCAAGTTATGGGCTATTAATGAATATTAATGAGCTGAGGGCGTGAGGTGAATTTATAAAGAGCTGTTGATGTGTTTAACGCGGGAAGCCGATCACTTGATCGCAATACCCTGTGAAATGGGCGCGAGTGGGTTAAGCACGTTTTGATAGTGTCGCCCCGAAATTACGAAAGTGAGTTCGAAGGAAGCTGCGGTTTCCAGTTTGAATCAGCCGCGCGTGATCAGAGCTCGAAGACCTTCAACAAAGAAAACTATTGCTCGAGGCCATTTTTCGATGGCCATTAAAACACTCAACGTCAATCTAATCACATGATTAGAAAAGCCAAATTCAGATTTTTTTTCCTTTGCTGTTGCAAGCAAACGAATTTATGTTGTCGTTACAACGCAAATATTGCAGCAGGATCTCGTAGACATGTTTTTCTCTTCTACGCGAGCGCAGTTGATTCTGGTCCTAAGTGGAGTCTGTGACGTCATCAGAATGGAATGTCCATTTCCTCACCTCTGGCTGGTAAACGACCACTTTTTCGAGCGCGAAGTTGATATTTAAGTAACAAGCATCACTTCTCCATGCGAATGAAAGGGCAGCTTGCCCACGCGCAAATTTCTTGGACGACCAGTCCAATTAATCCTTGTGCGCCTAATTTGAGATTAAACTGCTTGGTTGATTTCAGCAACAAAAAGGCGATATTAAATGCGGTCTCCGGCCGGGCATTTATATTTATATATTTGTTCTTGTTTTTGGCCCGAAAGATCTGCAATTATCCAGACCTTTTTATTTAAAAACTGTACAGGCTTCCTGACTAATTCTTTCAACTAACACAGACGTGACGTTTGAGTTGTTCATCATTAGCATACGCCATTGGAACTTTCAAGCGTCCTTAATTATTCTTTAGTAATAAAGCCCCTCGACTAATACGTCTAAATCCGGATTTAGCACAGCTGTCTGCAAATCTTTTTTTTTTTTTTTTCTGGGGTGAGGGAGATTTGAAAAGGGGCCTGTATTATGAACAGAGCAATTTTTTCTCACAGTTCAGAATTTTTCCTTTATAAATAAGCCACAGTATGTGCGGCAAATAGTTTTGACCTTTGAAATCCAGAGTGTTTAAGTGGTGCTTGATGAAACGGAAAAGCATCGAGAAATTTTGTATGCTTCAGTGGACGGCACAAGGCACGAAACCCGGATAGCGTCACAGCCGTTTCAAAGTCTGTATTCCGGTTCTTTGAGGAAGACCAAAGACGAAACTGTGTTGCTTAGTCAAGATCACAGCTATTGCTAGTAGCGAAAGACAAATCATACAATCTGCTTTTTCAAAGCTATGTTCTTTTTGTTGTTAATCTTATCTTTTATTAGTGCTTGATGAAAGAGAGCGAATGTTGCACTTGCATCACTTCAACTGACAAACATCAAATAGGAACCACAAGTTAAGATGACCTGCTTGCGTTAGAACTCAGTTCTGTTCTTTCAACATAAGAAAGAGAACAATGAGATTTCTCTCACGTGCACGAAACCATGGTTAAGACCTTTCCTAGGCTTTATATTTTACCCTCAATATGTTATCATTTCATCTCTCTCACACTTTATACTATGACAGAAGATAAGGATCTACATTTTAATGCTCCTTATAAAATGAACCATATTCCTTGAATTGGTACACCGCGACTTTCATTGGACTGAATGGTTCGTCTCGTGAAACATCAAGCTGGAAACTAACTCCAGCTGGCAGTTAATCTAGATTTTATGAAGAGGGGGAAGTAAGAGCTTATTTTTCTATCAGGTTTTTGAAAAGGCAATTTCAGTGACTTGGGTCTACGAGACAACCGTTTCTATGAGGAAATAGAACGCTAATCCAAACTTTCGTAACGCGCAACCATCATCATTGTGTCGAGTTCTTTGCAATTTCGCCGACAGGGTAGCTCTTGTGTCAAGTTCAAGTCTGTTGTTTCTTCTTGGCAAAGTTGTATGAATGAATTGCGGTTTCGTCTTCGTGATTTCATAAAGGTCCCTATCGTGTGCAACAATGTTCAGTAGAGAGAGACGAAATGCTTGCTGAGTCCTAGCAAAATTGCACGTTCTTGTATTCTAGTGTACTGATGTGTGTCAACGAAACCTGAACACCATAATACCCAAGAATGCTTCTCTTTCCAAAAAATGCTTCGTTGTAATCTCAAAGCTCCTCAAAACAGTAATTAAAACGTAGTGATTGCTCGCGGTTTGTTTCGAAAATTTCAGAAAAAGCAGGTTGAGTTTGGCGCACGACAAATTTCGTGAGTAAGTAGAATTCTCTAAAGTCGGCTTCCCTTCCCAAGAGGGAATTAATAAGACGGCTGACTTCTCTTAATCTGGTGTCAAGGTTCCTCGAAGACCGCGCTGCTATATTACCGCGGTTGGTAAGATTAAATGTTTCTGCAAACTGATGCTTGTCGTTGTTCGAAGTGGTAATCAAATTAAAAGCTATTTGCTCCTTCATCACAGATCACTGGTCCGTTCTACCCTAACTTCACACCTCACTCGAATGAATTCGTGTTGTTCGTGTTAAACCAATGAACCAGAAATGTAAAACAAAATCGTACGCCGTTTCACCACAGCACTGCAAGTGGTACGGCCATCGAATATCGGGAATCTTGACACGGAACGGCGGGTTGGCCGTCCCCAGTTCAGTCGGAACGAAAGCTGGTGCTTAAACGTTTTCGAATACCCTTGCTGCAAATATTTGCGTGGTAAACAAGAGCTCGTGGCTAGGCGTCAAGTCGGATTTGTGCGCAGAATTGTTTGTTTGTGAACGATTTAACACTCCTATAAGTCAAGCTTGAGATAGCAGGAAACTATCCCAAGCAAATCATTAAAAAGCGCGCAGCGAAAATGCAAACACTGCGTTCTGGCTTGTTAACTTTCGCAAAGTTTCGAAACTAAGCGAGCCAAAAGCGAGCAAATTCCTTCACATGTTTGCAAGAAAATGCGTTTGCCCACAAAAATAGACTCACTCGATAATTATTTAAGTACGTTAAGTGAAAAGAGATACAACAAACTATACTACTGAAGAGGACGAAAAATAGAAAATCACTTTACCTTCTTAAGCGAGTGTAGTGAACTCGCTTGCGACCGTCGAAGATACTTCACAAAGGTATAAAAAGTTTGTAAAGGGTTTGCCAATTAATAGGGGTTCCTAGAGTGCCTTCCTTTTGTTATGTATATGAGTAGTTTGATTAACTAGCTCGTAATAAAATCCACTAATGTTTTTCGCCTCCAGCTATTTGTCAAAATGGTCCGCTCAAACCACGATAACTTTGGTGAGAGGCAATCTCAGACGGGATGCAAAAAATACTCAAGAACTTTCCAGCTCAAAGATCTGGCGCTACCTTTCTTGTTCTGATTAAGAAAATACCGATCTTATACTGAGAAGGTCGTTCAACTTTCCTTTGGTTTCGTGCAGGCGCATGTCGAACTTTTAAGGCTATTTTTGTGGAAGTTGAATAATGTTTTCAACGTCAATTGACGTAGTTGTGACCGCTGTTGTTTTGCGGAACAAAAGACGAAACATTGCGTCGATTGCGCGCATTCCTGGCTTTTAGCATTCTCTCAGAGCCTTCCCTTTGCCGCCCTGATACAATAAAACGCAAGGTGGTTCGAACCTACCAGATCGCCTTCAAATTGACCTTGCTAAGCTTGTAATGAAAAAAGCGAATGCAGCACATTGTTTATTTCTTTAAAGGGTCTTTACGCCTCACCAACAACACTGAATCAACCTCAATATTACTACCAAGTCGAGATCTCAATTCAATTTGCGAGCAGGGATTTGATTGGCTAACAGCCAGTCGTGAATTCAGGAAAAGCACAACACTGCAGCTTAGTGAAGAAAATTTAACGTATATCCATCTTCTTATATTTGCTTCTGAGCGCCTTCCGCAAAATCACTACTTGGCAGAAGTTTGTTTGAAAGACATTAATTTTCCCTTTAGTTTACGTTAACCTGACCTTTTCATTGTCCTTAAGGTCAGATCTAGCCTATGATTATTTCGATGACCAACTGTGATGGCATAATTATTATAAACGATACGTGAAGCTGGGTGCGAACAGTTTTCCGGGATGAATTTACGACAAACTGTCAATGAATTTTTACATTCCTCTGAGCCCCTATAAAAAATCTGTGCCACTGAAAACAAAGTTGAACGTTATCTTAACCAAAGTAAACGTCAGTTAAGTGTCAAGACGTAAATGTAAAAGTGAATAGTACCGCATAACTAAAATAGTTACTAACAAGTTCAATGTTTGCTCACTACAACGAAGTCGGTCGCTCACCTTAATATAATTGAGATAAAATAACTACACAGTATAACGTTGTTAAACTGCTATTAAGGCTGTAAGGGTTACCATGAAGTAGAAATACGTCCTCTGATCTCTGAGAAACGTCGGCCTGAAACATTAACATTGTCTATAGTTCAAAGGTATAAGAACGGCAAATAGGTATGAAACCACCGCTATTTCAATTACTCCCGAGATGAGGCCGAAACTGTGTTAGGATGCTATTTCGCAAGTATTTTAAATACAATTGCAAATCACTATTCTAGGTTTCAATTCTTGAATATTTTTCCCAGTTGGAAAGTAAACACCAGTGAAATCTTTGTTGAGGAACAGTGCTTGCGAGTATCAAAATTGTTAAATCAAGCAAGCAAAGTAGTTCTAAGAAACAAGACAAGGTCGATGCGGTGATGGTGCATTTTTGGTTGACAGAGAAACTATTCAACCGGTTGTTATTCCTAAGCTTTGTTAAACACAAGAGTTGTAAAATTGCTAAAGGACATTCGCTTTAAGTCTTTTCACTGATGCATCACGCCACAAGTCTTTCAGTGCGAAAACCCTAACAATATATATAAATCCCTCATATAAACAAACACGGTCTGATTTAAACGCGCCGAGGGATCTATTTGTACGGATTTACGCTTAGCTAGTGAAGCTTGCACACGATTTTATACGCCATTAAGTACGCAACCGCTTCGACACTCCGTTTGAAAAGATCAAATGACTGAAGAAACACGGCTTATCGATAATAGTGTAGTAGCTCGCTGAGCTGATCAAAAGTTACGTTACTCTACGAAAAAAGTTGAAACTTTTTTTATTAATATCATTTGATAAACTTTCTTCATGACGAAGCAGTTTAAAACGTTAGTCAAGACAAACACTCCAATGTTCAAGAGGCCTGACCGATAGGCCTCATTGCGCATGCCACAATATAGTCTCGCTTCTATGATTTTGATCGTGCATAGCTTGGGAGCGCTGAAGAATAGACGATGCGATAAAATAGATTAAACTTGTAAAGAACAGGATGGGTGTGAATAACGGAGAGAGTTGTGAAAAGCCATCCTATCGGTTATTTATCACGCAATAAACTGCGCAAGAATTCCTAACCACGGAAACGGTATAGCGCAATGAAAGAAACCTCCCGAAGTACCTTGTTTCTTATAAGGCGTTCATAACTGAACAAACATATGACTAAGTTTCCATTTTGAGAACGCGGCGGGCGTCAAACGAACACCGTAATTGAAGCCGTTGCGATGGCGACCATTTAAGGCGGGTTAGACGTCAAACGCTTCCGACCGACTTGACGGCATTTTAATTCGAATGAAACAAACGCAAGTTGGCCAAGTCAACCACATCGAGCACGTAATTGGACGAAGAGAATGCGTGGTAGTTAATGAAGGGGCTTTTCGAATACCGTTCTCTGTCTATTATTCCTGTTTACAAACATCTCAGGATATTGGCGGTTTCTGGTAGAATAACTTATTGTTACTGAAGTGACTTCAACCACTTTCTTCATGAACTTGAACTTCGCTGAATTAGTGCAAATCTAGGCAATATAGTCACAGGTTCCTTTCCACATTGCACATTCGTAATCCAAGCTCTCTGTCAGCTAATCATGGCCATTCTATTTTCAAGGCTGACTTACTCTTTTGAATTGAACAATTTTATGAAAGCTTGTCAAGTGGAAATGATACATGCATTACCTTCAAAGGCTTCCTCTTTCGTCATGCGATGCAAATATCCTTGGCGCGCTGAACACTGCTCGTGTTTAAGCTAAAAATAACGTCAAGTTTCTATCTAGATGGTCTTTCCCTCGATTCTTATTTTCAAAGAAGTTTGATTCTCTCCGGGATTTCCATTGTGTACTGAGCCCACGAAAAAAAGCCCTGTAAATTCAATTGCCGTTTTTCACTCCTAGTAAGCCGAATAAGTTCTCTATGGCTAACTCGACCATTTGGAACAAACAGCCCCATCAACAGCCCGTAACTATCTGCCTGGGGGCGATTAGTTTTTATTTTGGCCCAATAACTGAAGAGATAGTTGGTTTCCTCTCTTCAGCGGCAGTGTTTGAGATTCGAAACATTTATGTCTGTGAATGGGGTCGAACTAACTCGATTCTAAAACGGATGACTGGATAAGCTTCCAAGGATAGCACTCTGTTATAACAGATGTTTTAAGCTGCGTTTTGACGGCAAAACGACATCGAACTCATAGAATAGTTATAACTGTTAATAACTAGATAAATTGGTAGCTATATATAGCAATAAAAATCCGGCGAAATTAGTCTCGAATTATATGCTTTAAGGCAGTCCATATTATCTTGATTTAAGTTGAGCTCTAGGATATCCAACTGGCCGGCGATCTAAAGGGAAGGCAAACGAAAATCTCTGAAGAGCAGCAGTATCGAAAACTTCGCCTCAATGAAGCTCTCTTCGCTGTAATGGACAAAAGTATAGTTTCGCAGAAATGCGAACTGAAATGAAGGCGTTCACGGCTTATTGCAATTTCGGTTGTAGATCACGATTCTTTGCATCTTGAATATATCCCACACTGAGTTCTATTTCCGCGTTCACACCTGCAAAGGCTTGTCGTGGAGGAGCAATGCATTTTGGAAGTTTGCGAAAGGATTGGCTCATTTCTTTTTTTCCGCGGTGCATACAAGTATGTTTGGAAACCTTCTTTTGAGCTTCAATGCGGGTCCCAAGTCTTGGGGGCAGTACCCGTTTCTCCGCACTCCCACTGCCTTTGCAAGGTCGAGTTTACAATGCAAGATTAGTTCATGCATGGAGGCCCATACTCCGCTTTGTGTTCTTGTCCCCGAAAGGAAGGAAACGTCGTTGCGTGGAAACATTAATAGGGAGCTTTAGCAACGACGACGGCAACGGCAACGGCAACGAGAACGTCACAAAACAATAGGCTTAATGAGCAAAAACAATGGCTCTGCACGTGCGTTTTACATTTTGGTACATTTCTTTCCCGTCCTCTGCAAAACAACAACGTGAAATGACCAAATTTTAGGTTTTCTCGAGAACGGGAGCGTGTGCCTGTAAAGTTTTCTTTCTTTTTCCTTACTTCAACGGCGTTCATAACAATTTAGTCCCTGAATAGTTCGACAGTATTTTCCGAGTTAAACAAATTGGAATAATAGCGAACGCGTTACAAAAACGAGAAGTTCTATTTTGAAGTGACGTTTTCGTTGCCGTCGCCGTCGTCGTTGCTAAAGCTCCCTATTGTGTGTAACCAAGAGTTTCTTAAGCGCAAATATTTGTTGTAAACACAAACTGTTTCTGGGAGAAAAGAAAAGAGTCATTATACGGGGTCACTATAGAAAAGATGCATATGGCGCAATGGCCGCCGCAGGTGTTTTTCAACGTTAGCCAAATTTTTGGCTGCCATTGCTAAGTGCAGGCATCTGTAATTGTATTGCTTCGATGGCAACCAAGGATGAAATTAAGTCACTCTTGGAGGCCGAAATTGGACCTCTAAAAGCTAAATTAAGCTCGATTGAGAAGGCATTCTCCGAACTAGAAAAGTCAGTTAAACTCTTCTCCTCAAAGTATGACGAGCTGTTGAAGCAAGTACAGCGCTCCAACGATAGAACAGCAAGCCTCTCCACTGATGTAAAGAACCTAAAGGAAGATATGAAGCATTGCAAAAAAAATAGGGCGTGAAATTGAAGACCTTTCTCAATACTTGCGTCGCGACTGCTTGGAGCTGACAGGCGTCTTACCAGCCGAAGAAGTATCTTGCTCTGACCTTGTTCGTTTTATTGGGAAAGAAATGGGTATTGAGCTGCAAGATGAAGACATCTCCACGGCCCACCGTTTACCCACTTACAATAAAAGTGTGGACGACAAGATTATCGTCAAGTTTACACGTCGCAGTATTCGGGACGAGTTTTACGGAATGAGGAAAGCAATCGCTGGCAAAGAAGTTGGTAAATTTGGCACACTAAGGGCTCTTTCTCAAGACCCAAAGAGAAGAAATTATTTATTTCCGAGTCGCTAACACAAGCAAGAAAGAAGTTGTTTGGCAGCATTAACAAGTTCAAGAAGGACAACAAGTGGAAATATATTTGGACCAACAATGGGCGAATATACCTCAAGCAAGGAGACGGGGACAAACGCACGTTCACGTTCAACTACGCAGACGAGTTCGCTGACTTTAAAAGTAAATTTACTCCTGGATAAGCGAAGTCTACTCCTTTCTTTTATGTATTAGAAGCATATGTCTCAATTTTGCTGTTTCTAGCATCGACCCAGGTAAGTCATTCAGTTGGAACAGTTCAAGTTATCTAATTATAATCACTTGACATGACTGTGAATTATTTATCTGAACTGCCATTTTATGGCTTAACCGACAGGAGAGAATTCGCGAAAGCTGTGGGATCATGGGTGTATGATTCTGTTCGTACGCTTGAAGAAAAAGATTTGTTTGAAAATGTTCTTGAAAGCCCTGACAAAAACGATCAGTTCTTGAATATTTTAGGAAATTTAAATATAGAGTCAAAATACTGCACAATCAAGCAATCTGGCACGTCCTTTCAAAAATTTAACACAAGAGGCTTCTCAATATTTAATTGTAATAATCGGAGCTTAGGAAAGAATTTATGTCTGCTTAATGACATTTTGATAACCGTGAAGGAAATGCCTAGCATTATAACTATTTCTGAAACTAAGCTAAACGACAATAATCAACATCTACACAATATTAATATACCTGGTTACAATTTTGTCGGTGTGAATTCTAGAACGAATGCTGGGGGAGTTGGTATTTATATAAAACAAAACCTAAATTTTTTTCGTAGGCAGGATTTAGAGTTTTCGTCTGACGGTTTTGAAACGTGCTTTGTTGAGCTACCAAGAGAAAGGCAAAAGAGTATTATTGTTAGTTCCATCTATAGACATCCTCACGGCAATGCCGAAAATTTCCGTGAACTTCTTAGGCTGAAATTAAATCATTTGAACAATTGCGGTTATGAAGTATTCATAGCTGGCGATATCAACATTGATTTTTATAAATATCACAGTGATAACTTTACTTCTGAATATCTTGATATGTTATTCGATTTGGGTTGCATGCCTCTTATCACAAAAGCAACCCGGATTACTGACCACAGTGCTACTCTCATTGACCACATCTATTCAAATTCACCACAAAAAGTTTTTAAGTCTGGGATCTGCTTGGCAGATCTCTCAGATCATTTGCCCTGTTTTTGTTCAATAGCCACCAAGCTTCCCGAGTATGCAGGTGACAGGTATTATAGAAACTATTCAAGATTTAGTGAAGCCAGATACCTAGCTGACATAGCCACGGTAGATTTCTGTAGTTTAGTTACTAATGATGTGAATGACAGTATGGTTAAAATTATCTCTACATTAGAAGGGATAACTAACAAGCATGCGCCCATTGAAAGGGCATCACGATCTAAACGAAAATTGTTAAGAAAACCCTGGATTTCTAAAGGAATATTTCAATCTGTTAAAGAAAAGCAGCGTTTGCTTAAAACTCTTTTTTTTTTCTGGCGACCCCCTTAAAATTAAAATATTATAAAGTTTTCAATAATAAACTTACTAAAATCAAGGACTTAGCCAAGCAGAAATACTTTAAGAAACAGTTTGAAATTAACAAAGGCAATATGAAAACAACATGGAAAATGATTGACTTATTAATAAATAGAAAGAGAAAAAACTCCCCTACAATAAGTAAGATAGTCCATAACAACAAATGTTATACATCTAAATTGAATATATGTAATCAGCTAAATACATATTTTGTTAATATAGGCCCAATTTTATCAGCTCAACTGCCAAACCATATTAACTCTAATCCTACAAGGTATATTACTAGAAATTTTCCAAATAGCTTTATGTTTAGGTATATTCACTCGTATGAAGTGCGTGACTTAATCTCTAACCTAACACCTGACAAGTCGTGTATAGGAGTCTCCGCAAAGTGCTTTAAGTTGGCCGGAGACCACATCTATGAGGCAATGACTGAAGTTTACAATCTCTCCATAGAGCAAGGTTTTATGCCTGACATTCTCAAAATTTCCAAAGTAACTCCAGTGGACAAAGGTGGTGATATCACTGACCCGACTAACTTTTCGCCCCATCTCAGTACTTTCTATATTTACACAGATTTTTGAAAAAACTGGTATGTAAGCAGTTAACAAGCTATGTTGAAAAGTAATAGAGAATTAACTCTAAAGTGTAAATTAAAGTGCTACTTAAACCCATGAATAACCCACTGGGCGTTAGCCCTAGTAAAGGGAAACAGGGAACCACACGAGGCAAAGAAAAAATCTTTTGACCTCGGTGGGAATCGAACCCACGACCTCCGGATTAGATCTACCGTTGCTCTGCCGAC
>JAEMWC010002083.1:0-63821 GCA_016490735.1 Pachyseris speciosa | reverse complement strand
ATATATTACATTATGGTTATTTCAGTTATTACATTGTTCTGGAATTCTGATCTGAACATGTTCATAGCCACCGTTTTAGACCAAAGTCGTTCATGAAACCGTCAATATTGAAACCACATCTATTAGCAATATGAATGCCGTCCACGAGTTTTTTTTTCTGCTCGAAAACGAAAAAATAAAAGCGATGAATTCCTTGCCCTGGCTGAGGATTGGGCGGGTTGTATTCTAGGAAAAAAAGAGTATAAAGTAAGCAATTAGCAGTTCAAAGGAATCCAAAGAAATAATAAGCATAGCTTTTCAGCGTGGTCGAAAACCAAGCCCTCCATCATTTTGCTGACCAAGAGTGTGAACGGTTCAGCTCGTTCCCATTCACCGTACCAAGTAATACTCATGTTCAGTTCCTTGGCAATGTTACACCATGTGAACATTTTTATCTGTCGATCTCAAAGAGCTCCAATAGTAGCTTGCTTGTCATTTGACCACACCTTTAGATATACAGTGTAGTTACCAAATTAGACTAATATCCATTTCCGAATTACCTTTGGCCTTTCAAAGCAAGTCCTGGTGCTCATCTTTTGATATGAAAACAAGTTTTCACTCACACGCAAATTTCACTCATTTCCATACGAATGGTTGTGCACCAGGCCTCACTTTGATTCGGAAATGGCCTATTAGCCTGCGTGAGTGCTGTATGCAGGAGTGGCGAGCAAAGCTTGCCGCGTGAGGATTTGGAGGGGCCCGAAATAAATCTCGCGTAAGACCCCAATAGAGAGCTTGCTCGCAATATATCGACTAACCTCCGTAGATATTTCCTCCCCGTATCTTACCATCGACCAGGTACTTTCCCTGTGGTTCAAAAATAAAATTTTGAATAACTCAAGGTGCCTGTTATTGTTTCTTCAACGTCCGATCATATATTAAAACAAAACAATCACAACAACAGAACAATTTGTGAATAAGATTAGAAAAAATTGCGAAGCAACACTGAATTTAAAGCCTGAAATGCAATACAGCCGTGCCTAGAACCTTCATATTGAATGAAACTGAAGCAAGCGTTGTAAAGTCACTATTCTATCTGAATTCCCTTTTAGTGAATCCGCACAAAGAATATTCCCTTTGTACCCTGTTAAACTGCATCGAAAACATTGCTTTCGTAGTCCGAGTCGTAAACTATGACTGAACATGACTCGTATGACCACTTAGTTTTATCCTTAGTACTGGATCCAAATGCTGATTTTCCTAATAATGTCTTGTTCATCATATCAGATGAAGGTGTATGCACTATTTGACGGTACATATTTACAACTTCGTCTTTTAGGATCGGAACTCACCTTGACATTTCCGAAAATGAAATGCACCCAATGACGACAGAGCGGACTGAGGAAGGAAGGAGTGTCAGGGTCCAACATGGCAACAAGGTAAAGCGTCTCGTTATCCTGATCAGGGAGGAACAATGATTTGTACGAAATAAAAATTACTGCTACTTTTACAAAAAGAGCAGCCAGGGAGAGAATCATGCACTTGCTATTCATTCAACTCTGGGTTACCCCTGGATACAACTCCCACGTTCCGGATTACAAGAGCTAACCTCGCGCCCAGAGACGGCTACATTTCAGTGCATAAATAGAGTGTTTTCACATGACGTCACGGTCGCCATGTTGGTGTTCCAAAACAAAGAAACGGCGGCCATGTTGGTGTTCCAAACTAAACCTCTGGGAATTGCACTCTATTTTTATGCAAATACTTTCTATTGTTTCAGTAAACCACTATGGCCGGTAGTCACGTGAGGGGTCCTTATCGACTTTCCGAAAGTCGTTTGCTTTCCATTTCCGGTTGGGCAGCAGTCAGTGAGCTCATCTTGTGGGCAAGTTTAGGGTGCTTGCAATTCACACAAACCATATCGTTGGAAATTTCAAGAGTACAAGTTAGTTGCTCGAAACAAAGGGGGATAATGTACAAAATGTATCGACATTGACTGGAGCGCCGAAAGAAAATAGGAACTTGGACCGGTACTTCATAATATCCAAAACTTTCAAATGGAATGACGCTTGCCATTTGATTTTCCAACTGGAATTTCTGGGTTTTCCGTGTAAATAGTATACATAAGAACCCCCTGGTCTCTAGACCTTAATAAAACTTAATTTTAGTTTTAGGGGGCTGATTGGATACCGCTGAAATCATCACAGGTTTAATGAAAATATTTTGCTTGCTCATAAACCTTTCTAACACTCTTACAGCGCATGTGAAACTCAAAACGGAATATCTTTAATTTTGAGCATCCTCTTTAGTCAGTACTAGGGACGACGGCTGCAACATTCTGGAATGAAGCAAGTGACACTTTTTTCTTTCCCACCAGATAAATTGTTTATGGATAGTACAACAGGGACCGCCCAGGGGGAGGAGGCCTAGTTGACTCACGCTAACGCTTTCAAAGAGCCCCCCACCCCCACCCCCAGTTGCAGACTTGCTGCGCGGGCCCTGTACAATAGTCCGTTGTTCACTAAGTGACGTGACCCATTATTCGAAACGAGACTGGCGATGAGCTTGTTTTGATACAGACCTCTGCTTTTCTTATGTCACAAGGTTGTTCTCAAGTAAATCATGTCAGTTGTTTTTATTCTAACTAGTCCACATCTGCACGAGAAAGACAGAGCAAGGGTACTTCCAGCCTCGCTTCCACTCAAAAGGCCAGGCCACTGAACACACAACTGTAAATGTGGGTTATTGGCCAAGCGTGAGGTCAAGATGGCGGGATGTTGGTCTCGTTCTTTTTTTTTTTTTTTTGCTTGATCATAGACCTCGACGAGGTCCATAACACGCAAAAATAAAGAACGGGCTATCCCAAGCGGTCAAGATGGCTCCATCTTGACCTCGCGTGTAGCCAATCACAGCAGGAGAATTGATTTATCTTGCCCTCTGAAAGAGCAAGTCATGTAATAAAATGGGCTACTGTTGACTAATGAAAAGGAAAGGAGTAAAAGTCTCCTGCTTTTTACCGCGTGACTGACTACTTTCTCGCGCGCTCGAGTATCTCGCTTCTTGACGTTTGTAATACACGAAAGTTACAGCATCTGGAAATACAAGAAGCACCCAACGTACCTGTGAAAACTTTATAATGGGAATTTCTTTGTCGACCTCGTCTATGGGAACCACCTCACCACAGTTTTTCCTGTCAAACACTTTCTCGCCCACAATTACTTCTGCAATTTGTAACCTCCTTCCACCAAAGCGAAATTCTTCACACGATTCTTGGGGGTGGAAATGGCTCTCTTCAAGAAGATTTGTGCAATAAGCTTGGACAAGAGCGAGCGCAAAGAGCAGAACGCCAAAGAAAACCATCTTGAAGACATCACAGCTTCGCTAGAGAGTCGTGAGGCCAGGTGCATATGGCTGATTTTCAAACTGGTTCCTCAGAGTGCAAGCACGTGCGTTGACAAAAATCAGCGTGCAGGCGTGCAGATGGATTCATCCATCAACTATTGTAAACAAAATTTATTCACGGTGGTGCGCCGAGTTGCCTGGTGCTACCCAGATCCAGGGGTGCTTCCCATTCGGCCAGCATTTTTGGTTCAACCGGTCGGCTAGAGAGCAAATGGAACGCGCGATGATCAAACTCAAAATTCCGGAACTTTCCGAGACACTCTAATTTTCGCGTTTCACCAGGCTGGAACGTAAATGCAAAAATACCTGCAATGACCACGTGGGAAGCTAGAAATTGTAACTTTACGGGTAAAGCTTGAAAAAATTTAAAGCATAGGTACAATCATTGCCTTCGTATTTACTATTTGTAAAGATTGTGGCAAGGCTGAAACAAATGTTGTCAAGAAACTGCTGGCATAGGAAAGTGGCGCGATTTTTGTTGAAACCCGTCACATCGCTGCGTAGGTACTGGTTTTCATTAGCAACAAAAATAAACAAAAGCGGAAAGGAATTTTTTTTTTATAGAAAGGAACATCTTTTATCCTGTAGAGGGTATGCAACCAGTCTCCAGAGATACGAATGACAATGGGTTGGCGGCCATGTTGGTGGACAATAACAAAAGAAGCTAATGAGCAATCTCTGTTCACGGTACACCAATATGGCGGCGATGACGAAACGTGCATACGCCCTGTAGGAATCCTTATGTCACCCTTTATGAGTCGACACATATGCCCTTGCTTCCTCGTGTTTGTTGTTGTTACAGTGAAATCAAACCAAACAAACATTCCTTCGGACATGAAAACCGTTACCACGAAGTTGTTCGCCGAGAAAAGAGCTCCTTTTCTCTGCTCCCCTCGAGTATTTTAATATATAGTGCTTTAGCAGAGAAGCTGCCTTTAGCTACGTATGATGCGAGTGAATAGCATCTCTAAAGACTCTAAATAGCTTTTTGCCTGCCGCCTATTCGCACAGCCAATCACAAAGTAGCTGCTAATTCTTCGCTCCTGGGTACACTAGCACAAGCGAAGGATGGTGAGATAGTTTGGAAGACACGGAGCAAGTCATAAATCGCAGTGACCCGTTGTCAGCTACGCTACCGAACACTGTGCAAACGCAGTCGTGGTAGCCTTCCTTCTTCCAAAACAACCGCACAATTCCTCACTCGTCTCAGTGTCATTTTAACAAACGCACGAAACAAAACAACACACGTAAATCAAGATTCACAAGGTTATTTACTTAAGGAATACTCAGTGAATAAAAATAATACACACGGCTACGAAAAAAATGTCTCTTGTAGGCATTTCGTTCAAATGTAAGAAATGCATTGATACAACCTGCCGTGGTTCTCATAGATTTTCCTAGTGATAATATCTGTTTAAGTAATCTAGAAAAACCGCAAGAATTAAAGAAGTTTATCCTTAAAGGTCGGCACACACTACGCGACAAGTCGCCTCGTGCGACATGCCTTGTTTCACGCGAAAATGCTGTCGCGTCGATGAAAGTTTATCCCCACGCATGAATTCAAACTGGCTTGAATTGGTGCGACAAGTCGCAGGGACAAAATAACACAAATTTCTTGTGTCGCCTCGTGTGCACTGTCAGGAGAACCTGTCCCCGCGACTAAATAAAGAAATAAACATAAATGGGAAAGCGTCATTTATCCGGCGCCCAAAGGCAAGTATTTGCGAAAAGTCCTTCGTGTGTACTTGGCATGCGCCTTGACCCGGCGACATGTCCACCAAGCAGTGCACACAAGGCGGCTTATCGTAGAGACTTGTCCCTGCGACTTGTCGCCTAATGTATGCCGACCTTAACACTTCGTCTACCTAGAGTTTTGCCTTTGTTGAGAACTGACACTCGACGTGCTTAGGAAGTCTAATAGATTACCCTGCCTAGAAACTCGCAACAATGCTAACAAAAAAACAAACATTTCGTGAAATGAAGATCAAGGACTCGTTTACAGTAATAGCCAAACTCTCTCTATCTCTCTGAAAGTGGCAATCTGAAGCCACTGCTGCATACATGACATTTCTCCTTCAGTGCGGTTTCTAACTTTTGGGATTCGCGACAGTGCCCGAAAAACCTGTGCTCGTGAAATTTATTTTTTCCGCCAAAGTCACTCCACCGATGCATTTTCTGGATAGGTACATGTACTTCCACAAACGTCTCTCTTTTGAATGTGTCGTCTAAAGAAAATACGAACTACAATGGTGAAATGAATGGATCGTGGATCTATTTGCCTTGCGACTACATTTCTACTGGATATGTACAGCTGTAGCAGTTTTTGAATTGATGTGTGGTTGCTGGTTCTTGCGAAAAACGCCAGAATCTCCAAACCGCAGAAATTGGTTTCCAGAAATCACGCGCACGCGAGATGGCAAAAAAACAAACAAAACAAAACAAAACAAAAACAACAAAACAAATCACGCAAAAATGTCATGCCATGTTGTCTTGTTTTACGTAGCTCTTGGCCGCAGTCATCCAAAATATGTCACTTATGACTCAACTCCATCAAATTTTGTATAAAACGTCTTCAAACAATCTTGGTTATGCAGATGAAGCCTTCGTAATGAAGTCCATCGGAAGGTATTTTACACTTTTCAGTTCTCACCAGCGTCATAAGCCCTTGTCATGCGCATCATGAAGGTTCAAAATATTTGTGATCGGCAGCAGTTCTCCTTTCTCGTCTCTGTATTTTTCCTCGAATTTCCGTATATCGCTGCCGCACTCGTACTTAAAGATATCCACAATCTTATTCCAGCGTGAAATTTTGCTCCGCTGACTGGCCTTTTGTGTTGGAGTCCATTGACAAAGCGGTGGCATATCTCCCAAGCCATTCTCCCACAAGTAGATCACATCAAGGGCGGTGACTTTCTTCGGAAGAATAAATTCCGAGCCTTTCTTGGGAGCGCTTCCCTCGTCTTCTGCCATGTCAGAGTCACTCGCAACTTCTTGATCTTGCTCGCTTTCAGTGCGATGACTGCCAAGCGGCTGACTAACAATGTCATCCTTCCGCCCGAAGCCTGAGCTATTCAGACTTGACGAGAAACCCTTGGGCAAGTAAGAGGGAGGCTCATTTTCCAGATCATATTTGGACAAGATGGCGGACACCGGTAGGAGTTCACCTTTGGGGTTGCTAAACCTCTCTTCGAACTTCTCCCAGCTTCCACCACAATCCTTGCGAAAGATGTCGACGATTTTCTTCCAGCGGAAGAGTTTGGTCTCATGGCCCACCTTGTGGATCTTCTGCCATTTGCTCACAGGCGGAAACAACTCGCAGCCTTCCTCCCACAATCGCACCACATCTTTAGCGGTGACTTTACGTGGGAGCTGGTAGATCTCGGTCTCAGACCCTTCTCCCGCTTTCTGACCGGCCTTTGAGGTGCCAGAGAATGGAGTGGACAGGCTAGAGGGTGATTCCCAAGCGTCAAACATGGCGACAATCGTGGTGACTGGATATAACTCGCCGCGTTCGTCCGAAAATTTCGACTCAAACAAACTCAGGTCCCCTTTACAGTGGTACTTGTAGATGTCGTAGATTTTAGTCCAGCGCGAAAACTTGCTCCGCTGACTAGCTTTCTGCGCAGGCGTCCACTGGTGCAAAGGCGGCAGATCCCCATATCCTGTTTCCCATAACCTGATGATGTCTTTAGCGGTCACCTTGCGTGGTAAAATATGGCTTTTTTCGTCCCCGGAACTTTGAGATTCAACCTTAACTTTATCTGTGCCATTCAAAGGGGCTGGGGTATCTGTGGGCGATTTTTCGTCAACTAAACTGGATTCCAAGTCATCGCTCGCCGTGCTCAAGCGGCTTCGAACTTCGGGAATGTCAAAAATGGGCCCCGACGTTGCGTTTTCCGCGTCGTATTTCGCAATGATCGACGAAATCGCCATGAGATGGCCGCGGTCGTTCGCGTACTTTCCATAGAAGGCGTCCCAATTTCTGTTGCAGTCCTTGTTGAAGATCTCCACGATTTTGCGCCAACGGAATATTTTAGTTTCTTGGCCGATTTTCTGCGCGCGTGACCACTGGGAAACCGGAGGGAATTCCTCGCAGCCCTCTTCCCACAGACGAACAATGTCATTTGGCGAGACTTTCCTCGGAAGATAGTAACGCACTTCACTGGATGGCTGTGTCACGCTACCGTCCGCTGTTTTGGATTCACTGTGACCTTCGCTACCATCAACATCTTCAGATTCCGAATCAAGAGATTTACCAGATGGCTTCTCACTTTCATCATCCGCCTCTTGAAGGCTTTTATCTCCATTGGAAGTGAAACTGTCCTCAAGCTCCGGTTTGGCTTTACCAAGAAAAGCCGGAGTTTGCTGCGTTTCATAAAGTGACAAGATCGTTGTTACCGGTAGGACCTCTCCTCTGGCATCGGAAAAGCTTTCTTCGAAGCTCTTCATGTCGCCATGATAGTCCACCTTGAAAATGTCCACGAGTTTTTTCCAGCGAGAAATCTTGCTCTGCTGCTTGAGCTTTTGCGTAGGCGTCCAGTCTTTCAGAGGAGGGAACTCATCGCATCCGTTTTCCCACAGATTGAGCACTTCTTTAGCGGACACTCTTCTAGGCAGCTCGTAACTCTGCAGACCTGATCTCAGTGGTTGCTGTAAGCTGGCAAGCGAGGGCTTTCCGCTGACAAATGGCACTTTGGGGGTAGGGGTTGTGTGAGTGTTTACAGGTGAATCTGGTTTGACAGTGGTGTCGCTGGAAGTGTCCTGAGGGGTGGTGGGTGTTAGGCGTTGGATGAAGGGACCTCCACTAGCTAGTAAGTGATTCTGCGCTTCAACAAGGTCTGAGAGTTTCTTGTATGATTCCTCCAACGCAAGATTGCGGTTTTGAAGAACTTTTATCTGAAAAATAAAACATGACACAAAAATACTTTAGTCGATTGAAGGCAAGATAAAAACGCAGCTTAGCCGTGTTTCTTCAAGGAAGGCGTTTCCTGTTAAGCTACCTTGTAACCCATGGGATAGGGTGATAAGCCCAACACCAAAACCCCGCCCTGAAGGGTAGGACCTGTTCTTTGTTAGAACCCACCCCCCCTCCAAATCCCCATTAAACCTAAAGCAGCAATTTTCAAAGCCCCAATCCGATTTAAAATCATTGACGCGCTACAGCTTTAACACTGTGACAAGGTTCAAAATCCCAGGGTCAAGCATGTGCTAATATTTGACAAAGCAGAACTATCTAACACCACTGAGACCTTTTCCATGGAGGAGTGGTTTTGCCTGTCTATTTTGGTGGCTCAAAGGCTCTTCTTAACAGGAGGGAACTTAGCAGACCTGTTTTCAGAAACTTTTTTAAACTTGGACCTTAAATAATGCACTTCAGTGGAATTTGATTATGGACTGTTGTAGTTACCAGAAACCAGTTGCATTTTCGTATCACAAAATTTAAATAAAACAATTGACAGATTTGAGAACCATAAAATGCCCCACTCCTCCATCAGCCATTCCTGAACAGAAGCCCATAAAATACCAAACATTTTATTTACCCAATCTCCTTTGTTTGTATGAAGAGGTCCTTTGCCAGGGTAAATTCCGACAAGCGACATGGCCCAAAACGTAGTGACAGCACAGAAAATGAAATCCCGACAGGCGACATCAGTCCCGGTAAAATTCCGACAGTGGCATCAAGGCCGAGAATTAGCGATTTAAACACCAACACGGGAGATTTTAAAATTCAGACCTCCGACACGGGACCCTTCCCTGGCAGGGCCTCTATGAACGTATGTCCAACAGACCCAGGTGCCCAAGATGAAGATGACCTGTACAATGCAATCCAAATACATGCATGGCCAAATTGGCAGAAATCAGGTTTGCTTGAAATCACAAGAGTGATGTGATTTACCAAATGGTTATGAGACAGAGAAGGAAGCATTATTAATCAACGTTTGAAATTATTAAAGGCTATTTTGCACCTGTTGTTCCAGCTGTTCAAGTTTCTTCTGAAACTGCAAAGTGACCTGTTCGGTAGACATTGGCTGAGGAGGTGATACATCCTTGGTTGGAATCAGTCCAAGGGCCACTTGTGGCATTGGAATTACAGAGCTGTCGGCAGCTACTGGGACACCATTCAGAGGGTCTGAAAAGTAAAGCAAAATGAGACTCAAGGGCCTGTTGGAGAATCCATTACTTCCAAATATAAGTCTCTAAGAGCAGTCTCTCTTTTGCTCTAAAATCTGTGAGCGGCAAAGCCGCAAATCGGTAGTAACTGGCGCCCACGAAACTACCGGTTTGCGGCTTCTCCGCTCACAGATTTCAGAGCAAAAGAGAGACTGCTCACAGTCTAAATATAAGCCATCTCATAGTTCCTGGGGTGGGTAATTGAGCCTAAATTGACAGCCCTGCGATATTAATGTAGATAGACTTGCAAACACCCAAACCATCATTCAGAGTGGCCATAAAGACAGTGAATTGAATCTAACCACATTGAAAACTGTGCAGTGTAGAAACTGTATATGTTACAGCCAAGCAGATACAAAACAAGAAAGTGACTGTGTCACTGATAGCTGAGTTAATCTTTTGTCTCACGATTGAGTCAAATCTGTCGTTTCCAATTTTTCTCTTCGAGACCCTTCTGGTCCTTCAGCGAACATTATTGAAAGAGATACCACCATAGTTAGAATCAGTCTTCCATTCAGAGATCAAGTTTCTGCCAATGCTGTTCGGAGGCATTTGCGCGATCTTAGTCATAAGATTGGCCCCACTGTGCAGCCAGTTTTTGTCAGTAAAAAGTTGGAGCAAGACTTTAAGCTTAAGGAAGCCAAGCTGTCCATTGTTAATCAGCAATGCATTGTTTATCATTTTTCATGTGATCTGTGCGATGCAGATTATGTCGGTTACACAACCTGACACCTTTTCCAACGCGTTGCTGAACACAAATATTCAGCAATTGGCAAACATCTCGCTGAAGCGCATGGTGGCAGCAATCTTTTGAATGAAAGCCTTTTCAAGATTCTTAAGAAATGCCAATTGAAAGCAAGTTTGATTGTTTAGTGTTTGAGATGCTTTTCATCACGAAACTCAAACCTAATCTCAACGTGCAAACGGACTCCATACGTGCTAAACTTTTTGTCTAGTTCAATTTATTTATTTCTGTTACACTTCTTAATCAACTATTGTTCTTTTAGTATTTATACGCCCAAAAATTTTAATTTTTTGTCTTGATAATGGCGTTACGTTAACGTTGAAACGTCGTCAAATTACAATGTAGCTTTTTACCTTTTTATCTTTTTATCATGTTTTTTTAGAAATATTTTATCGCAATTTTTTATAGTGAAATGTTTTTCAAAGCCACTTCTTTTCCGTAAACTCTTTAACAGTTTCAATATATGAACACAGCAATTTCTTAGCATTTGTATGGCAAAATTGGAATTTTTTTATGCTGTTGTACAGCTACATGTATATATTTTGCTTTTGTATGACTGTTTGTTTTTGCCAATTTGTTTCATTAAAAGAAGCCCCAAATTACACCAGAGGGCACCAAATGGCACTTAAATTTTCAAAATTTCCTGGGGGAGGCTCCTGTAACCCCAATAGGAAGGGTCCCACCTCCCATACCCCCTCCCCCTGGTAGTGGCACTGCCACAAAAAGCACAACCACATTCTACACACAGCCACCTCAATTGAAAAGGGCTAGCGGAAAACCCTCCTACTGTAAGTGACTTTTTGGGTGGTTTTTCTTTATTTTGCTCAAAAATTGCTGATTTCTCGCATACGTGCTTGTTTTTAAACATTGTCCTGTATTTTTTTCCGCTATTTTGTACTTAGTTTTATGGAAAAACACAAGCAAAAAAAAGTCATTAGGAGGGTTTTCCACTAGTGTCTTCAATTGATCTTTCAATCAGTTCAATTTTTTTCTTAGCAACATTCCCATGTATGTATCCTTATGGAAAAGAAGTGATATCTAACTTTGAATATTTGCTTTAACTGTGAATTACTTGACTTAAGCCTTGAATGCTCCCCATCTAGTTTGTGTGCGTTCAGTACAGAAACATCCTCAAACTTTGTCTACCTACATGTACCTTCTAAAGCTTGTGTCACATCACTGTGTGAATCCTCTATAGCCAACTGTTGATAAACTGGTTCTTGTGGAGCTGTGGGCAGCTGAAAGGGATTATCTCCTGGTAAATCAGGGAATATCTGCACCTCCATGGTATCAATATCTGGCTTGATCTCATCGCTGATGAATTTAACCTCTGGCTCCAAGTCATCCTTTGCAATTTTTCTCTCATCGTCATGATTACCCTGTACAGGTTTTCTGTAAAAAAAAAAAAAAAAAAAAAAAAACATATTAACATCCAGAACATTACATGTTTTATATCTCTACTAATAAGGAAGCCACCTCCACAGATTTAACACTTCTCAAAAGGGGTCACATTTTGACATCCTGACTATCAACTGATGGTGAAGCATATCATAGGTATTCTGCAACTGTTAAACAATATAATACTTCAAGCAAATATAGGACTTAAAGGGAACCTCCACTCTTACAACAAATTGTCATTGTCTCTAATTTGCTGCTATGTTAAGGGGAACCTCCACTCTAACAACAAATTCATGCTAAATTGTTGGAAATAATTACTGGCTTTCAAATTTTGTTTTAAAACGTGGATATAACATTTAAGTGTACAAAAAATCGATAATCATTATCGCCTATTTTCGCTTTAAAATTTCCCGGGCACGGCATTTTGGATTTGATGACATATAATGGTTGCAGCTATTGCCAGGAAGCAAATGAAGCAGAAAATCCTTTGTGTTAAACAATAGGGCAACCTTAACATGTCATCAAATCCAAAATGGCTGTGCCTGGGAAATTTAAAGCGAAAATAGGCAATAATGATATTGATTTTTTTGTACACTTAAATGTTATATCCACATTTCAAAACAAAATTTGGATGCTAGTTAATCTTTCCAACAATTAAGCATGAATTTGTTGTTAGAGTGGTGGACCCCCTCGGCATCACGCCACATGCTGAGGCCCCCCATCTGGTGGTTTTTCCGGTCGGTGGGTTTTTATCCAAGCCTTGCCAGTACATTCCCTGCCCACTATTGCCCACTACATGGTCTTGTGTCTTTATTGTGTGCCATAACATTAAGCAGTGCTTACTGGGGTCACCTCAAATTAGAGATGATGACATTACAAGTAAGGCATTAGTATACAGTTACCTAATTGAAGAAACATTAGGGCTGTTTATACGAGAGAAAATAAGCTGCGGCTTACTCTGGCCGCGGCTTACATAAGACACAAAAGGAACCATTTATACAGTAAAATCTCCCAGGCCAGCATAAGCTGCAGCTTGAGAGCGCTGTGAACGTAGATTTTGTACCATTTATACAGAGTGTTCGCGTCTTATGTAAGCCGTGGCCAAAGTAAGCCGCGGCTTATTTTCTCGTATAAACAGCCCTATTGTTAGAAGAAGGTACAAAACATAAACAATAAGACGATATGGAAAAGACCTAATTAGTATCAGTGGTTTCAATAAGCACCGACATCCGACGAAAAGTGTTGGCTACTTCGATCAGAGACATCGGCTACTTTTTTCCCTAAATTGAAGTATTTAAAGAACAATGTCTTTATTTTTCCTTTAATACCGTCGCCTACTCTACTCCAACTCGCTGCCTACTTCAAATTTTATTGAAACCCCTATAGTATCCTCCTTAATCAGCAGAACAAGCTTGCACACCAGGCTTAAATGGGGGAATCTTTTCATGTGGAAAATTTTGTATTCCACCGCAAGAGCCTTTACTGCATGCATGCTAGAGACCCTGAGAGGGTAAATTCCGACAAGCGACATGGCCCACTTTGACTTGGTCATACATGTACATCTGCCTCCAACCACTGCTCTCAAACTCACTGCATGCAGAGAAAAAGCCTAACATAAAGGTCCTTTTAGAACTGAAGCTATTCACACCCACTTAGTAAGTGTGGGCCTACTGAGACGGTACCACACAAGACAACACGATACAGGTAGTAAATGCAAGATTTTTATTTTCCTTACCTTTTAAAACTTCCATGCTCAGTTGAGACAATTATAAAGTCATTTTCATCCTACAAAAAATAATAATCAACATTAAAATACAGGTAAGATTCTATACTGAATTTTAACACCTACAATTAACAAATGGTAACATGTTGATACATACACGGTGTTTGTAAAGAGAGCGGGGGTACTTGAGTAGGTTTTTGGGTGAATATGTGCTGCCCAGGCCCACAAAATTGATGCTATTTAGACAGATTTTTCATTCAAAGTGATACTTGCTATACGATAAAGGCACTTTTCCAGTATTAGGGATGGTGAATGGTTATTCAAAAAACAGAGTGTCTTGCAAAATTTTAGCCATATTTCACACATCTCATAGTCTTGGAATCAACCTGTAAATGTACAAAGCCATCAGCATCTCAATTTCATTTCTCAGACTTGTAGAAAAACAGGGTGGTCTCAAAAACAGGTAGGTAAAAAAGTTATGCCTTTGTTTGTATGACTGATATACATGTACCTGAAATACTGCAGTTGTGTTTCTACTAGGCTGCAAAATAGACTGCTAAGGGAATTTATTATTGAAAAGCCAATTCTCCAAGTACAAGTCAAACATCTCTGGTTTTAATTCCTCGAAGCTTTTGTGTGTTTTGCAAATCCATTACGTTAAACCCCATTCTAGACAATGTATTGAATGTGGTTAACAAGTATAGAGCAGGGTCTGGTTGTTTGCAAGCCGATTAACGCTAACAGTGGAGTAGGAGTTAACTGAAGTTTTCATCTCGCTCGTTGAGAAGGTTTTGCACATCATATTTGAGGCTTAAAGTAATGTTAAATAATTTCCAATCTGTACTTACAGCTGTAAGGGTGAAAATCTTTTGGAAATGATTTTAGTGAACAGTAACTAAACATTTCAAAAGGAAAATTGACACTACATATATACAGAAATAGGTGTGTATGTGAATGATAAGAATGTGAATAAAAGTGTGTGATATTATTTCATTATTTCACATTCTTATCATTCACATACACACCTTTTTCTGTATATACACTGTATGCAGTGTCAATTAAGTTAATGTATCCACATTCGACAATGATGACATGAGGTCGTCGAAACGTCATGTTTTTATCGTTAATTTTCCTTTTGAAATTTTTTTCTAAATCGATCTTTATCAGAAGTAACTAAACAAGCCTGATTTTTTTAGGCTTTATTTTCACTGCTGCTTTAGTACTGTTCATAACTGCAATGATCATTCAGTATATTCATTCTTTAATTCGCAGTTCAAATATATGATTTTCATATAAATGATTCATTCTCATATAATCATCACTAACAAGTGTATTACAAACCAACAAAATGATCAGCTTCCAGATGGCTTGTTAGCTCAGTTGGTAGAGCACTGCACCAGTATCACAGAGGTAGTGTGTAGTGGGTTCGAATCCTGTACAGGCTTTAGTTTTACTGCTGTTTAAGTACATGTAGTGTTCACCATATTCATTCTTTCATCCGCAGGTCAAATATATGATTTTCATATATTCATTCTCATATGGTAACTAACTTGGACTCAAAGTTCACTCTAACCCGGGATCAGCTTAATCGTGCTTTGAACAACTGGGCGATCTCAAAAACACAATCCAGTTGGGCAGCATACCAACATGCGAGTTGAGAGGGAGTCCCCCCTCTTCTCCCATAGGGATGTGTAGTCATGCAGATATTACCGTATAAAGGACACTGTATTCTACATTTTATTCTTCTGCATAGGGTGATATCTGCTCTCTTGCCTACTTAGGCATCAACAAGGGAAACACAGTAGATAGCTAGATTGGTTTCGTATAAATAATATGTAGCTATACGGTGCAGAAGGTTGCAAAAGTGCAGTGCTACAGAAAGAAGTCAGGAAAGAGAACTCTTGAAGCATAATGCATCGCATTCCACCGATTATTTACGTAAGCTTTAAAACATGAACGACCTCAGGCAATGCAAGCCACTTGCAAACATGACCCCGAGATTTTTACCGGAGGAGTGTTAAGCTTATATAATTAAGCTTACCCAACTATAAAAAAGCTCATTTACCGGTTTCGTGTTAATTTTCAGCCTCGAAAGCGCCGCTCGGGTTGAGAAATATTACAAATTAAACTCCTAAAACACTGATCAAGTCTTCCTCAAAACCAACAAATTAAGGTGGAGGTAAAGAAACTGAAAACAGCCAAGAACACGCTGATCGATTATCACTTACCAAACTGGACTCAGGAATGCTGCGCGTGCCGTCTGTGATCTTGGAAATGATCGTGTGAAGGTTATCTTCTCTTCTTGGAAGAAAAAAAAACGTGAATTAGCACGAAAAGAAGCTTATTCCTTCGATCGAAAGCTCACTCATGGATGCTAAAACAATAAACCAGCGACAAATTAAGGTAAATCGAACGAGTCGTCGCCCGGAAGAAACAAGCGATTTGTTCTTTTCGAAGTGCAAAGTACTTACTCTGAACGGGCATCCTGGGAAGTTTCCATTTTCTCGCTTTTTCCGAGAAAGAGGAAAGAAACCCCGCATGCATGCAAGTTTGAAATGTGAGAATGAAAGAAAAGAAAGGGCGTCGTCCGAGGTCTCCTTGCCGAGAACTGGAACGAAGTTAGCTGTTTCTTGAAAACGAGGTCACATAAAAAAACAATATGGCGGACACGACGGCGACTATTTTCGATGACACTTGAAAGCAGTTTTGAGAGTTTTGAAACCACCACAGAGCTAAAACAAGATGTCTTTAGCAGCGGCTGATAAGCTTCTCAAGATTTTTGATGCATTGAAGAATTTCAGAGAGGGAATTCCTGTACCTGACCCCTATCCCTTAGCAAAGTGAGTTTATTTCCAGGATTTTCTCCCTCGAAAAGCTTATGAATAGCTTTTAATTGTTACGCTTGAATAATTCATATCAATTTGGCTCAGAGATGTACGCTGTAGCTCACCTTTTTAGGGCTAAAATTACACTAAATGAGCGAGTATACAGGAATAATTGGCAAGGTACAGAAGTTTACCTTTGATTTGAAAACACTATATTTTGATAGATCGACATGCATAGCTAACATGTCAGGCATGTTTACGTTGCAAGACACAAAAGTTGCAGAAGGAGTTGCACAATGTGTGTGAAGGGTCCTGGTATCAATACTTCAAGTTTTCGTTGGGGGTGCAGCCCACATTTTGATGAAACCTTCAGTATACCTATATTTGACCAATTGAAAATAATTGATTTTCTCGACCCAGGTTTGGATCAAAATAATTATATTGTTTTGGATACTTATTTTTCAGACATAACCCCTAAATAATGCCTGTTTTCAGGCCTGAAGGAATGTCCATTTTAAGACCAAAATAGTTCTTAACCACACCGTTATTGAATGGCTGAGCTAACCTCCAACCGGTTAGCTCAGTGGTAGAGCACCGGACTAAATTGAGGAGAAAGTGCTGCCTTTGTAATGGCATCTACAAACGGTTAGACTTTCTAGTCTTCTCAGATAAGGATGATAAACTGTAGGCCCCGTCTCACAACTCTTCATAATTCTCTGGTTCTGTGGGATGTAAAAGTACCACTAGGGACGTAACAAAACTCTGGCTGTGACCACCCCTAGTGCTGACCTGTTCTATTCAGCAAGTGGCCGGCTTGGCGTGATGTCCCAAAAAGGCTTATGGTTTATGAGGCCACACGCATAACAGCCATAAGTCAATGGGACTTTGCTGAGTGCTGAAATCATGTAGATGTAGATGTAAGTGTCCCCTCCCCCCTTCCTCTCCAAGAAAGGAGATGCCTGCGTGGGTAACTTAGTACAGGTACCAATAATAACTGCTGAGGGTAACTGTGATGGATTTCAGTTAAAGGGGCTCTGGTGCGCTATTTTATTGTCACTTCCAAAAGCTAAAATGTCTTTCCTTCCATGCTAATCCCCAAATAATTATCTAGTTTTGCTACCAAGGAGCACATAATTCGGCTAAAACCACACATTAATTTGCTGTCATCTGTTGTAAGGATGGAAATGACTGAAACCAAAACAGTATGTTTTTTTTAAAGTTCTGATTGCATTTTAAAGAGTTTGCCAAAAATTTAATATTGCTTGCTCTCCTGGCTTAATTTTGTGTTATAATGATTTATCTTCCTCCTAGTCTTTCACAAGTGTTTTATGTGAGTTTAGAGATGTTGAATAATGACTGTAAGACATTTTTTTGTTTCTAAAAACAGTAAAACAAGGTCTGTCATATTGCCCTTTTAATATCAGATCCTAGAGGCAGTGGCTGAACTTCATGCTCCTGAAACCAGGTTAAAATCCAACAGTTATACACCACCTACACTGTATGGCTTAAGCACAGCTTTAACTTGCTGATATACCTTTTTACCGTTGCTTCATTTATAATAATAGACCTGTATTGTACATGAAGCAATAATTCGTTAGTGTCACTTTAACCACATCCCATGTGCAGTGCTTGCCTATCAATGACTGAGGCTGTGACAATGAAATGGAGGGTAGGGCTTAAGTTAAGTCTAATGCTAGTGTTGGTTTTTTGTAGGAAAAAGGAAAGCCTGTTATCCAAGAAAGAAAGAATATCCCATCTAAACAACATTCCAGAGCTGACATGTTCCCCTTCTATAAGGTGAGTATGTAATAACTGCAACAGAAAGTGCTGCTTTGCACGAGCAGTTGGTAGGGTATGAGACCACAGAGAGGCAAGTCACTGAAAGTTCTGAATGCTGGTAGGTGCCTATTACAGTGACATTTTGCTCCGTAAACGTAATAAATTCTTATTATGAAACTGTTTTAAAGAATCTCCATCATCGTTGATAGACAGTCAGTAGTCTACTTAGTTCCTGCTGTTGTTCTTATCTGCTCGCAGTTTTTCTGGGCTGTAAAGAAGAGACAAGATGTTATCAGCTCTTAGAGTTTTCTTCACATCCTAACACCTGATCTCACTCTGTGACATACTGCAATGGCAGGCCTCTTTGAATATCTGCATTGGACAGTAGTATACCAGAATGTCTTTTCCTAGTCATTAGCATTGAAACTACAAAGGCAGTTATGTTAAGTAGATTAAAATGCACTGTCAAATTTTCTTTTCTAATTTTTTTTGTAGAAACCTGGGTGAATTTCCCAAGATCTTAGCCATAGCTGTAGACTCCTTGTTAATCTGCTGTGATGACAGAGAATCAGATGTTCGTTTGGTTGCTGGAGAAAGTCTCAACAAACTTATCAAGGTTAGGTTTATTGACATGAATTTTGGCGGAAATTACTCTGAGGAATGTTTTCAGCAATTCCACACATAATAATAATTATTATCCTTAGGTAGTATTAATTTATGGCCATTATTTCAACTTTCTTTTGCAAACAGGGATTGATGGACACTAGTCTTGGACGAATACATGTAGAGCTGTATAAGGAAATAAAGAAGGTAAATTATTTATTTCTCTCTGATCCCTACATAGTTCCTAATCAAGGAGATAAATATTTTATTAATGAATTTAAGAATGATCATCGCAGCTATGACCTTGTGGATTCAGTTTGTAACCCAGGTTTACAAAGTGTATTACCTTGAAGAAACACCTAAAGGGAGACAATCTTAAATTTTGTGAATCATGTACTAGTAGTAATCATGGATTAGTAAAGTGCATTCGATCTCTAGTAAAAATAATAATATTTTTTATTGTACTGATTGCCCAGAAATATTCTGGAAAAGTGGGACTTGTGGGGTGCTTTCAGGCAGTGTCATAACCCAGTTGCAAAGTTAAACACAACAACAATGTTTAATAGCTCAACGTTGTGGTAATTGACTTGATACAATGGCGAAGGCCAAAAGCAAGTGAGTTGACAAATCACAACTCGGCATCATTGCTGGGATGAATTGCCAGGCAGGAGCAAATTGCAGCGTCTGTTTCCTACAAAACACACCACTACACAGTTTTCAGGGCCAAGTTGCTTGAAAGCCCATTAACTTAATCCAGAATTAGCGTAAACTTTGGTTGCAGTTTTTAACTTTTGGAAGAAAGTTTCTTTCGTTGCTTGTTTTTCAGGATTGATGTCCTCTTATCTAAAATTTCGCAAAATATCAGTGTTGAACTGTCAATGTTCATGGATAGAGAAATAAACTCCTTGATTAGTTTTTAATCTTGGATTAGGGTTAATCGGCTTTTGAATAACCTGGCACTGATGTTCTGATAAGTAGCTTTAGTCACATTTGCAAGTTATACTTCGAATAAATCAACACAACTTCACTTGCCTTTGGGAAAATAGCGAAGAAAATGGCCGAGCAATCAAGACACAACTGCAAAGCATGTGGAAATACGGGGAATTTTTGCCACTTTGATATTTGGGCATACACGTACACGTATTGTGATACCAACCTAATGTTGAGGTATGACAGATTGACAATCACATCAGATCGAGGTGATGTGTGCCCGTTGGCAAGCCAGTCCAAGATGGTGTCCAAACCCTGAAATCACATACATTGTAGCATCACAATCAATACCCATGGGACACTGTGGAACTGGTTTCATAAACAACATGATTAGGATGCGTTCTCCTTTGTCGAACGCAATAAGTTATTACTTTTATAGTCTGTTATATCAAAGAAATACCCATTATTATTATTATTGGTGAACAAGTTATGAAACTTTTTGCAACATAATAGGTTATCATAGCAACATTTAAACCTGTTAAAACATCCCCTATATAATGTTAGCTTTAAGCTACAACAACTCCCCCATTTTTTATTGTTAGGAAATAAATTTGCAAAGTTAAGAAAATTATTGTGGATTCAGAGCCACCTTCATTTTTCGAAAATTTATGGGGGCTCTGAATCCACTGCTATAAAATTAATGTTCTAAAACTTTGTAAAATGTTGAATCTTAACAACAATAAAAACTGGGGGGGGGGGGCAGTGAGCTTGTTTTTTGAGTTATTTTGCTTAAAGCTAAAATTAGAGGTGTTTTTAACAGGTTGTAGTGTTGCTATGGTAACTTTTGAGAGGAGAAATTTTTCATAACTTGTTCACCAATGATTGGGCATTTGTTTGATACCAATGTAAAGGTAACAACTTATAAAGATTGGTAGTGATGATCCATCAAAGTACAAGAACTGGAAAGTGCTTGCCTAGAAACCAGTGTTAGCCACCTTAAAAAGCTCATCTTTGCCATGGGACCTTCATTAGTTGTGTAACAAGAAACACCACACTACCTGCTTGACACAATCTTACTTTGCTGTTTACTGGTTTGTGTAAGAGTTACCTGCTTTGCTTTGTTACAGTGTATGTGTAGTTTATTAATCCAATCCAGAAATGTATACTGAAGTGTCAATGGCTGTTACAGTAATATGATTTATAATCCCTAAATTGAGGTAAACAAATTAAAATTGGATGATGTAGTTCTTTCTATTGGTTTTCTTGATAGAATGGTTCTGCAAGGAGTTTGAGAGCTGCTTTGTCTAGGTTTGGAGAACTGTGCCATTTAATAAGACCTCAGAAATGTCGGTAAGAATTAGTACATGGAGAAGAAGGGTGAGTAGGACAGGGAGGGTGTCATGCCATGTGAGGGAAGTGGGGTGGGCTGCAACAACAGGGTTCCAGATAAGAGGGGGGTCTCGGGTCAAAAACCCTGCCAGGTTAGCTTCATGACCCGACAAAATTAATTTGGAGAAAGTTTATAATGGTTTAGTGGAAGCAGTAGGAATTTGACCCGATGGAATTCCCTGTTGACACCCTGCCTTACAAACTTATTTGGAACCCTGAACAACCCTGTTGTTAAGCTCATAGGGCTTTGTTTTTACCATTTTTTTTTAATGTGGTACATGTAATTTAGGCTTCTAAGGTGACAGTGAGATTAATGTGATTGCTTTGTCAGGGTGATCGACATGGCCCTTGCCATTTCAAGTGACCAGGCATAAGACATTGTTACTTTCCACCTTCTGTGTGGGCTGTCAGGTTATTTTGTTATCACTCCCACTTTTCCAGCACCTCCCTCCAAACTCATCCATTGGCAACAAGTTAACTAACAGTTGTTATTGGTGCAGATACCCATCTTTCTCTTGTTAGTGCCATTTATACTTCGTACACACTGTGTAGAGATGTTAAAGTCGATGGAGAATGAAGTGAATTAGAATGAGTGGAGAATTTTATAATTGGCAGGATATTTCATCATGTGTACTAATAAAGTTAACGACCCAGTGCTAGGTCTGTGATCACAGCCAGCAAAAATTATGTGAAAGAACTGAGATTTTAGCAGCTAAATCTTTGTTTGATTTTAGTTTGTGTATTTTTCAGGCCATTCATTGCCAATTTGTTGCCATGCATAGCACGCATCAGCATACGCACAGAAGAGGCAATCCAGGTACAACTTAACATAAAAAAAAAACATGTAATATCTTTTAAATCACATTGTTTCTTTAAGGGGTGAAAAGGACAATCATTTAAACAATCCTGTAGAGTGTGGTAAATACTGGTGTTTTCATCAAATTATAGTGGAGCAGGGTTGGCGCAGTGGTGAGGGTGGTCACCTTCCACCAATGTGTCCCGGGTTTGATTCCCGGACTCAGCGATTCCTGGAATCAGCGTCATGTGTGGGCTGAGTTTGTTGGTTCTCTACTCTGCTCCTAAGACTCTAGTTTTCCCATCTCCCCAAAAACCAATGTTTGATTTCATTTGAGTTGATGTGATTTATAATTAGATTGCTGGACACCGGTTGATACCAGCTTATTGTATGTTCAGCTGATTTGTCTTTCCAGGATAAGTAAAGTTTATTATTATTATTGTTGTTGTTGTTATTATTGTTATTATTATTATTATTATTATTATTATTATTATAATATCGGCAGCAGAATCTACACTCTAATGTGACTGCACCCTTTATATAACTAGACAAGGAATTAATATCTGTTAATATTGGCACCCTTCAGAAAATGGCTCTACACTTATTGATCTTTTGTATGCTTTGAAATCATCACTGACTTATCATTCTTGTTTTGTCAGTTAATATGCTTTGCAATATTATCACTTAACAAACCATTTAATACAGCTGTACAGTACCACCTGAAAGTATTGACCCCTTTACCGTGTCATTGCCGCGTGACCTCCTTGCGACTTTCCCTCGGTATTCCTGTGGCAGGACGCTTTTTTACCGAGGAATTTTTACGGTCAGGCTCCAAAGTTGCCGCGGTAAAACTAGCCGAGGTAAAACCGAGGAAATGAAATACTGCAGTCAAGTTTGAATAGGCTTTTATTTTCTTTGTGTTTTGGATATGTCACATTAAAATCGCACTGAAGAACGTTATAACTGAAACAAGTTTCGGCAGGATATCTTGAACTACATACCCTGAACAGCATTAAGGACAGTCATGCATGGTCACTACACATAGATCTATCAGCTTTTTAATACGTGCGTACAAGATCATAGGTGGATGGAGAGTGAAAAGAAGAACTTTCTAACTGCTACACTGTATGCAGTGTATTTTCCTCGAATGGTGGAGCGCTAAAACAAAAGCGGTTAACCAGTTGGGAATACATAAATAACTGGATAAATACTAACGAAAGAAAAATCATTGGAATTTCAAGGAAAATAAATAAGCAATTGCATGTAAAAAGTTTATATTTTAAAACGGCTACAGATCACTTAATTAAAGGATGGTGAAACCATGATCTGTTTGTCTGGATAAGGCGCTAGCAGACGCCAAATATTTGCATACCACGAAACAGAACTTCCACTCATTTGCATATGGTAACGCAACGCGCATTTTGTTCAAAGTTGTTCCAAATCACTTTCTCGAAGTGCAACAGCTCAGAATGACGAAGAAGTAAATGAGCTATATTTTTCAGAGGCTGTCGGAGATTCAAAATTTTTTCACCTTGAAAATCATCGGAGGAGCAAATCATGGGAGATGGTTATCACTCTTCTCGCCTCGTTACGCTTGATCGATCACACATGTCCACGATCATTAGCCTCCTTGCAGATGTCTTTGGGCTTGTCACGCATTCCTTGCCCACAAACGTCTGCTGAACTGAACTGCCACTTCCGTTCGTTGGCGGTTAGCCTTTGTTTTGAAGAAACCAATAACGAGCTACGTAAGAATGAAAATCGACACCCGATTCACGTGCATCATCTGTGAAAATAATGCGTCGAAACTTTTAAGATCTTTTAATAAACAGACATACCGAATGAAAGCAAAAACTTTTGCAAGGAAACTATGAAGAGTCTATGCACATACGAGGATTCCTAGCACGGCTGATGTCTGAATTTCTCAATATGCTATTCTTAATTATTATCATGATCAGATAAATTGTGGCTGCCTTTCGCATCACTTCCAGTTGCTCACCTTTTGATACTTCAAAATTGATTAACCTAATAGTGCAGTGATCAAAAACTTTTTTAGTATCAGAAAAATAAACTTTGAGTTCGAACGGATGAGGTTTTTCCAAACCAATGACTTTAATTAACCGAAAATGCGAACATGTTCGTCTGGCAGACTTAAATTTGTTTTGACGGCATAAAATTGCCAGCACAACAGTTCAAACAACAACAACAACAAGGCAGCGCGTCTTCTAGTGTTGGATTAATCAGTACTAAACAGCTGTCGGTTACTTTGTAATATTTGAAGACTTCCGATTTTACACAGTATAGGGGCTGGCTCAAAAATTACGAGTCCATAATTATGCAAATAGCGAACAACGTAATTTTTTTCTCCATGAATCTTCGCACTTTAAGAACTTACAAAGTCCTTCCGCATTTTTGACAACTGCAATTAATCGTTATTGTTCTTTCCCGCGGCATTGCCTTGTCTTTTCTACCGTAGCATTCCCGTGGCAAAATTGTACCTCGGCTTTCCTGCGGGAAAAAATTTGCATACTGCAGTGGACGCATGACCACGACCCACAGCAAAGATGAGGTATGGCCTCGTCCCGATGGGACAATACTTTCAGGCGGTACTGTAGTTAGTCAGCTAGTTAGTCAGCTTTTACATTCAGATATTTTATAATTGTACCTCGGCTTATTAGGCTTATAAGACATATAAATGGGGTTTAATGCATGGGCCTGTGCATGTGCTCATAGTTTTTACTTTGCTGAGCATATTTCCCCTCCCTTCTCTCCCCTCTTCTTCTTCTTCTTCTTCTTATTATTATTATTAATTGTTATTATCAATTAATTAATTAATTAATTTTTCTTATCTATGCAGCAGTAAATTTTAGATGTTCTTTTGTTTCAGGAAACTTTGGCCGTCGCCATGGAAAAGATTATGTGTGTTCTAGGGAGTTTTACCAGTGATACAGAAGTCAAGGTGAGAGTTACTATTACTGTATGGGCATTCATTTTGGTGGTTTTCAGCCACAAATCACTTTTTACTACCTTATAGCAGAGGTCACAACCACGGATCGATACAACCTCAAATATGATCAGTACTTCCAAGGCATGTAACAGGAGGAACATGTGTTGCAGGAAGCGTTCCAGCTCATTTATTAACTTTCATCAAGGGCATTGTAGTGTATAAATTATAGTATTATTATAGTTATAGTGTATTAATTTTTATCCTTGTAATTCAATTTTTAACTATAACAATGGCGATCAGTAAACAGTTATTTATTATTTATTATTATTATTATTATTATTATTATTATTATTTTATTATTATTATTATAATTATTATTATTATCATTATTATTATTATTAGGTGTGTTTGAACATTTCACCAAAACTTTCAATTTGGGAGTCTACAATATCAAAACATTCCTCTTACAAATAAAGTATCTACCTCATCTTACCCTGAAGTTTATAACTGAGCTCTTGGACCTTCACCTCTTCAATTTCTTGCTGAAAGCTTGTTAGAAACTGATCAGCGGATCAATTAAAACTATTTACAGGTATACAGTTTTTGACAAGGCTGTTTTTCAGGCAAAGCATGATCTGCAAGTTAACTCCATTTATAATGTAATGTAGTTACTGAAACAATAGTGTAATGAAAATTTGTTTAGAAAACTGGGAGAACATTCAGTAACTACAGTATGTACACAGTAAATGTTATATAAACCATTACTAAATCCCATCCATTTAGCAGCTCTTGGTTAATGTTTGTATCTTTGTGTCTTCCTTCTTTCTACCAACAGCAACTGTTGAAAACCTTTCTTCCAAACCTGCGATCCCTGTCTGCAACAACCAGACGTACAGCTGCAAGTGCTCTTGTTGTTATTTGCCGCTATTCACGCAAACCAACATTTTTCTACGAGTGGCTACTGAATATTTTGTTGGGTACGTTAACTTTCTTGGACAGTAAGTTAGTGTGCTGCTTTAGACTAAAGCCTTTAGCTATACCTTTGGATATTCCAGGGAACACTGATAGAGTGGAATCAGCAATTTGCTTTGCTTTGCTTTGCCTGTACATGTATCTATATTGATTTAGTTTCATTTTAGGCTCGATTTCCACTGAGAAATTGAGCCTAGTTTCATTCAGGAAAGCTTTAGTTTGATTCCCATAGAGTGCAATGAGGTACTCTTACAACCATTTTCTGTTTTTCTTTCCTTGCTAAAAGAATAGATATTTACTTTGAGTTAGCTGTTTTGAGTTAAAGGTTTATTTAACTGTTTAAACTTGTAGTTGCTGGATGATACATTATTCATTAGTGTATATATGTTGCAGGTAAAATTAAATTCACAGGTAAGAAATTTTTAACCTAGGTTGAAAATCAATTTCCTTTGTCTCCTTGCCCTAATTATGAATAATTAGGGTTAGGAGAAAAAGAAAACTGAGATTCAACCTAGGTTAGAAATTTTTTACCTGAATTTCATTTTTGCCTGCAATATATGTGTTATTTTCCACTGGCTGAGTGAAATGAAATACATGTAAGTGGAAAATGTTTTTCTCACACACTGCTGGGCCTGGGAATAGGTCATGTGACCTGTGGCGGGCAGTGTTCTTTGTTGCATCCACCATTACCAACCTGTTTGCCACCCTCCCACCCGTATATTTCAAGTTTTTTCTGCTAGCAGCTATCCAATTCTCTGTATGTACATGTACAAGTCTTTTGTTAAGTTTGCAATAAAGGTCAGGTTGTGGCAGTCAGCCTGGTATGGTACCATTGGTGTGTGAGAATGTATAATATTTTAAAAAATAAAAATCAAGTGCATCCTATAAATTTAAGGCATAAACAGGAATGTTGTCAATGTGCTGTGACCCAAGTTCAACTGAATTTGTGAATTCACCATTCTATTCTTAAATTCGCACATACAAGGAATGTATTCATACTGTCTATTTTGCAATATATCATTCAGTATATGTATATTCATTGGCCAGGTACAGTGTTGCCATTTGATGATGACAAAGATTCTAGTGTGTATCTTGGTGTGCTGATGTGTTTGCGGCACATGATTCCAAACTTGAACAGCTCACCGTCAAGTGAGAATGGTATGAAAGGGTTACGTGGCAGCTTTGGAACTCAGAGGTCTTATTCTAGTGATGGTCCACATCCTGATGAACAGATTAAATCCAATCAACTTCTGCAGGTTCAGATTTAGTTTTATCAACTACATGTACATGTATCATTAATCACAGTGATTTTTGAGTATTTTCTTTCAAATTTGATGCTTCAATCTACTTAGGCCCAGGTCAAAATTAATGCTGTACTTCACATGAACCAATCTCATCTCAGCCCGTTAAGTTCATGTGATGTACGGCATTTGTTTGACTAATTTTTTTTCGATAGGCTGAGGCATTCTTCATAGCCAGCCAAGTGGGAATAACCGCTGGAGATCGACTTTGGGTCAAACGTGATCTTGGTTAAGTTGGTATTAGACCCAGGCCTTAGCTTCTTTAGCCTAAGCTACACTTGCAATTATCATTTTTTTAGTTTTAGTTTTAGTTTTTACATAGTCCAAACAAAAGTCTGTCTAGTAATCTATTTGGGAGCTCTTGAGTTGAGGTAAACAATGATGGCAACAACAATGAGGACTAAACAAGAGGTTAACTGAGCAAAAACAATCACCCTGCATGTACATTTTACATTTTGGTACATTTCTTTTCCATTGTCTGCAAAACAACAACATGAAATGACCAAATGGGTGGTTTTTGTCATTTTATTTCAATGCAGCTCACAGAAATTTACTTCCTGGACATTTCACCTACATTTTGTGAGTTGATTTAGATTTGGAATAATCACAAAGAGTTTGAATAAAGAGAAGTAACAATATGAAATGAAGTTTTTGTTGCTGTTGCTGTCAGATTCTAAGGGAATCAGCAAAGTTGATGGTGGTGGAAGTGTTTTATTGTAGTTTGTACTTTTCAGGCTTATGAAGTGATCATGTACTGCACAAAGCACCAAAATCACAACGTGGTGACAGCTTCTTTGGAAACTTTGCTTCAACTCTTGCGAACCCCACCACCAGCTCTTTTGTCAGTTCTTCAGTCCTCTGAAGGAATTACACCAACCACAGGTTCTGATACTTTCAAAGGAGGTACAGGTAATGTGTTGATGCAAATATGTAAAAAATAGTCTTGGCTTAGATAGTTTTCGTTGTCATTGTGATTGTCTTCATGGAAATCAACTTCAACATCACTGTCTCTGTTACTGTATGCATGTCACCAATACCGTGATCATCGTCATCACCATCACCACAAACCACTGCCATCACTATCATCATTGTCAGGACTGGTTTTCCTTTTCAAATGAAGTAGCAGTCGACTTGAGCTAAGCAGGCGGAGATTAGGGGTGTGCCAGCAAAAATTATTACTAAACAACAGCAATTCTTTGGCGCGCACCTGCCGACGACTGGACTGTTCACAGCTGGTGAAAATCGCCGGTTGCTAGCCAAAAAGGACAACCCTGATTGTCATCATCATCATCATCATCATCATCAGGGAGTCATTTCTTGTTTAACTTTATTCATGGTTAAGTAAACTTTAAGCCTCCAAAGTCTACAAAGTTAATGCCTTTGTACTTAAATGGAAATGGCTGTTTGATAATGTGACTATATGGGCGTGGTTACACATTTACGGGTTCAGAGAGACCAGCTAAATAGGTAATGAAAACGGAAAATCTTCTGAGAAGAAACTTTCCATTGCATCCAATTGTGTATTAAAAACACCATCCTTTCCAGGTAATCATGACCTCTTTTAAAGTCGCCAGAGCCTCCTTCTCCTATTTTATGAACCCTTCTCATTATACATGTACAAACAAAACCCATCAACACAACTTTAAAGGAGCATTCTTCAAACAAAATCCTTCTGTGTAACAAATTTTTGCATACTTCTGTAATTTTATGAAAAATCAGAAGGTGTATTTCGCTAGGTTTTAATTTCATGATTTTGGGAGAATAAAGAATGGAGGCACATTAACAATTTTTGTTAAGTAAGACCTACATGTACAAAGACCAGTTAATTTGCAAGACATTTCATTAACTGTACAAAACCCTTAAGTTTGAAAATTACAATGAATACATTCAAGTATCACGATAAAGCTTTTTGCAACAGCAGTCTTGTATAGTCAACCAGCATACCGCATTAACAATAAGCCTGTACATTCAGGGGTGTCTCTAATCTAAGGGTTATAGCAGCTTCCGATTACAGTCCAGATACCATAAACCCATATCAAATTAAAGCTAATTGAACTAGCTATTTGAACATTTCCTTAATTTTGTAAGAAAGTGAATTACTGAATGTTCCACTGAGTTTAAACTTGGAGGTTTAAATCATCTTTTGAAAGCTTTAACTAAATGCAATTTTTGTATTAGGGAATTTGATATTTTTCTGAGAGTCTGGAACCCAGAAGCTGAAAAACTGTGTTGGGGTTTTCCTTTATTCTGTTGCGTTCCAAAGTTACAAAGCATTTTCAAATTCGCTAGAAAAAAAATTGTAACAATTGCATGGAAATGATTTTCAGCGCACAACATTATTTTTTGAATCATCTAATTCCCTAAAACGTTTTTGTTGAGGAGAAGTTGATCTAGTGACTGTCCAAATTTAATCAAAATCAAACAAGTTTCCTTTGAGTTGTAACTCTCAAAAGAGTTCCCTTCAAGGCAAAAACAGCACTTGAAAAAAATCTTCACAAACAAACAAACATTGCCCCCAAACACCTCCATCGACAATCAGTATTGACTTAGTATAGCGCCTTTTAACATAAAAATGATCAAAAGTGAAATCAGCCAATCAGCTGAACAATTTCCACTAACTTTTCTTTTGGTCACCTTCTGTGAAAATTTTCTGCATAATTTTTTATCTCCACGTAAACATTTGTGCTCCAAACGGTTCACTAGTTTATCACCGTCACATATTCTCCGGCTTTGACTCAGTTTACTTGAGCCAATGCCATAGCTTCAAAAACTAAAGGCACACAACCTTCATGAAGTAAAGCCACTTTTTTGCATCCCATATTTCCTGTGCAGTTTGCTTCAGTTGGCTGCATAATCACATTAAATATTAAATACTGTTTTTTTCTTGTTTTTAGTTTCTTATGGTCATAAGTTAGCTGTAAATGACCCCACAAGCTCATGTAGCTTTAAAACTTATCGTTTTAAAGTAAAGGCTATCCATCTATCCAGCCACCCAACGTTTAAGTCCGCTGCAAATAGGTTATATCCCAATTTCTCCGCGACTATTCACTCGTTTTGACTTTTTTTTTTGCTTGAAAGATCACAATCAAAAGTTCATTTTTAAGGAAAAAAATTGAAAAAGTTTGTACCCTGAATGTTAGCACAGCAACAGTTACTATTAAAATAATAATTGAAATTTGTGTTGTTTTATTAACTTAAGATGACATATGGTCTGTACAGTACATGTAGTACAGTAAAGCTGTGACAGCTGTGTGATGGTTAGCTCATTTTTACATGCCACTTTAAACAAACAAATTAAAAAATAGCTCACATTATACCATAATAATTCCACAATTTCATTATATTCAGTTGTCACTGTTTTGAACTGTTTTCTTTTTTGAGGAATTTTTTTTTCTAGTGTCTTTTTTCTGTATTAAGTTGTTGTTTTCTTTTGTATGGATCACTACTAATTCAACTAATGCAGGTCACGAGTTGGCTTATAACAGCCTTTTGATCATACACATCTTTTATATACATACCTTTTATTACACCATTCCTTAGGTTTGGAGATTATTGAAGAGACACCAGCTGAAAGTGGTTCAGTAGCGGATGAAATTGAGACAGCATCAGTTGCTGAGAGTACTGTTAGTACTGTGGACACTGGAATTGGAAGCTCTGTAGCTACTGATTTTGATGGTGAACAAATAACTGCAGATGAAATGCTGAGGTCGCCAGAGCTCGATCACTTGCGTCTCCATGGTAACTCTGTAAGTGATGCTGAGGAGGCAAAGGAGGAAGCTGAAGAAGGGGATGTTTTCATTTCCATGCCAGCCCATGTTGGCATGGAAAACACACGAGTTTCTCGGTCTTTGTCAGACCCTGGTCATGCAGTTGACGAAGACAGTACCACAACTGTTGAACCAGTGTGGAGAGAGCCCCAAGACGCACGTGGTACATGTGACTTTGTTCCTCATAACGACACTGATGGCTTGGAACAGGAGCTTGGGCCATCAAATGATAATGATGTCATCAGGACAGAATCAGTGTCAACACAAGAAGTGAGACTGCTGGTTGAACGCAGTTTTCAAATTGATGCAGTGGCCTGTTCAGGCATTCCTCTTATTCACTGTGCGCGTCTCATGTGCTCATTTCTTTTATCTGGAAACCCTGGAGAAATGCTTTCAGATTCCAGTGTGCGAGTCAGTGTCAAATCATTGGCTCTTTCTTGCATTGCTCAAGCAGTTAAGCTTCATCCTGAGGCATTTTTAGTACGCATGTTGCCTGAATCTTCAGAGTCAGATGAAGAGGAATTGCACAGGTCAAGTCCTCAACTTGTGCGAGATGTTCTTCTTTTCAGTGGCCATGGAGATCCACAGTTGCGAGGAAGTCTAGCAGCTGTAATTGGAAATGTCATCAGAACAGGACTTGAGAAGGGAAGGTTAGTGAGACAAAAAAGACAAAAGAAGTGCTGACAGTACTCTCCAATTTTATCCATTTTGATTGAAGTGTTCAACACTATTGTCTTTATTCAGTACTTGCTTTAATTTAAATTCTAGGCTTGACTTTGACACTTGGTGTATTGACAGCTGTCAGGAGATGGAAACAGGTATGCGACAGGCTTTGTAACTACTTCTGTAAAGTGTGGTTACTTGTTGTTATTGTTGTTATTGTTCATGCCTAATCATAAGTACAAATTCAGGGGTTTCAATAAAATTTGAAGGAGGCAGTGAGTTGTAGTAGAGTAGGTGACGGTATTAAAGAAAAAAATTAAAAATTGTTCTTTCATTTAGGGAAAAAGTAGCCAATGTCTCTGATCGAAGTAGCCAATACTCTTCGTCGGATGTCAGTGCTTATTGAAACCACTGCATATTGTTGCCATAGTAGGGTGGAGTGGCATGCCATTTATTCTGGAACTTAAAGGGGCTATGTCTCGGTTATTTTACGGTCTTTGGGGCAGAATTTGGGTTAATTAAGACTAAGAACATTTTTATACGTAAATATTATAATAATTATAATTGAAGGGCTCGGGGCAAGAACGTCCTCTCGGTTTTTGGTCGATTTTCGATGTGCTCAATACAAACTGAGATTTGGCATGTGGACTTCATTCCAGTTAAAAAACATTGCTCTGTATTTGTTTTGGCTGATTTCCTCTTCGTTTTCGAGAAATAACGTATGCAAAAAACCCAAGTCAGCTCATTCCCTTGCGTATTAATATTCATGCGCGAATTGAATTACCTTTAGGGCACGTGAAATGATTGACGCTTGGAAAGTATTGTTTGATAGTGTGACGTAGACTATACATTTGGCGGTTAAAACATCGATTTAAGTTTCATTGATAGGAAACTTACGTGGCTGTGAGGTGTCGATTGCTAGCTAACTTTAATGGAAACTCGCCAGCCTGGTGGTCGAACGGACGTCATTTAAGTCTGTCGATCGGCAATTCAGACACTTCTGAAAGAAGCCAGTGGTGTTTCTCTGTGCGTGCCAAACGCTGGAACAAATCGGCGTTTCGCAGTACAGAGTACTGAGCCAGGCGGGACAGTCTGTAAGCAACTCTCGTCTTAAGAGCGGCCCGCAGTTGAGAGTCTTGGCCCATTTGCCAAAGGTTGCCGTGCTAGAAATTCGGAAATAAGAGTTGTTTTTTGACTTAGGCGAAAAATATGGGATGTTTGAAGACGTGTTGTGCGCGCTCGAAAGGATGTTTTTATGCCCACAATCCAATGCGACCACAGAGGGCGCTGTCTCCTTGAAAAGTTCTCGCGAGGACTGGAAATGAATATTCGCTCGGCTGCGGTGGGTAAATTTTCACTTCGGAGCGCGAACATTACGGAGAATCTAAGAGTGGGAAATTCGGAAGACGAGCAGTCAGTCCGTTTTCGATGAGCTGAGTATCTTGCAAACAGTGCATTTTCCATCGGTTTTCATTTCTAAACGGCACTTTCAGAATAGTAAGTTTTGCGTGGTTTTGGCGGTTGAGAAACGTCGGCAATGGATTCATTTTCGTCGTCAAATGGAAAATATGGAACGAAAATGGTATTAAAATCAAACTAAATGACGACAGGTCAAGACTTTGGACAACATGCCTAACTAGTTCTGAAGATATTCTTTAGCTTCAAACTGCCGAAAATTTGCATACCCGGTATAATTATATGAAATTCGATCGCACACAATGGGCTGTCACACGACTCGCGTGAAAATAATTTTAACTGTTTATCTGGGGTGAAAATGCTTTTTGCCGTTAATCTCGCGTGAAAATACTTTTTGATGATGTTTACAAGACTCCATATAAGCGAACTAACCGAGGTACTCGATGCAAAAGTGATTTATATGTTAAAATACGCCAGCATGTTTATCAGAGGACGCTGTCACCTTGTCACGTCGTTTGTGCTTTGAAAATTTGCTGCGTGCGGCAAAGAAAGTTTTCCTTGCACTGGTTTTCCAAGATACTCAGCTCATCGAAAACGGACTGACTGCTCGTCTTGCCGATTTCCCACTCTTAGATGAATTCTCCGTAATGTTCCCGCTCCGAAGTGAAAATTTTCCCACCGCAGCCGAGCGAATATTCATTTCCAGTCCTCGCGAGAACTTTTCAAGGAGACAGCGCCCTCTGTGGTCGCATTGGATTGTGGGCATAAAAACATCCTTTCGAGCGCGCGCAACACGTCTTCAAACATCCCATATTTTCGCCTAAGTCAAAAAACAACTCTTATTTCCGAATTTCTAGCACGGCAACCTTTGGCAAATGGGCCAAGACTCTCAACTGCGGGCCGCTCTTAAGACGAGAGTTGCTTTCAGACTGTCCCGCCTGGCTCAGTACTCTGTACTGCGAAACACCGATTTGTTCCAGTGTTTGGCACGCACAGAGAAACACCACTGGCTTCTTTCAGAAGTGTCTGACTTGCCGATCGACAGACTTAAATGACGTCCGTTCGACCACCAGGCTGGCGAGTTTCCATTAAAGTTAGCTAGCAATCGACACCTCACAGCCACGTAAGTTTCCTATCAATGAAACTTAAATCGATGTTTTAACCGCCAAATGTATAGTCTACGTCACACTATCAAACAATACTTTCCAAGCGTCAATCATTTCACGTGCCCTAAAGGTAATTCAATTCGCGCATGAATATTAATACGCAAGGGAATGAGCTGACTTGGGTTTTTTGCATACGTTATTTCTCGAAAACGAAGAGGAAATCAACCAAAACAAATACAGAGCAATGTTTTTTAACTGGAATGAAGTCCACATGCCAAATCTCAGCTTCTATTGAGCACATCGAAAATCGACCAAAAACCGGGAGGACGTTCTTGCCCCGAGCCCTTCAATTGGTCTTACACTGTAGATCTCCAATGGAAAGACAAAAAGTTGTTTTCTGCTTATAATGGTTCTTATTAGATGGGAGAGGTGAAACTTGAAAAACATGGCCCACTTTTTTACAACTTGCAATCCATTTCCATCCTGACCCCTTTAATGTACTATCTAAGCCTTGACTGCAAGTTTCACATGGGCTTCGTACATAAATCATTGTTTTGGCAAGGAGTGGTGGGAGAAGGGGGTGGGAGACAAGAGTAATGACTACGCACATTTGTTTTCTATGGCCTGAAAATATTTCAAAGACCATTTAAGCAATATGTGTAGAATGACTGTCACACATTCTTGCCTGTTGACTTTCTGTAATCATTTTCTTTGGAGTTATATATTAATAACTTTCTTGTTCAAATATGGTACCCTCCAGCCCTCTGAATGATAATTCCTTCATTTAGTACAAGAGTCGATGTGTTTCTAACATTGTTGTCAGTCTTCATGTTTGTCACCTGGCTATTTAATCTCACAGTTCCCTTAGCACTTGAAGACCTGATTTCAGTTCTGAGGGCTATTTTTCAAGATGAATCTCCTGTTGCCATAAGACAAGCATGTATTGCTTTGAAGGTACATTACATCTAGTTGGTCTAGTAAGATGTACTTATTGACTGAGTTAGGTGGTACCAGTTGGGAAAAATAAGATTTCATTAGCTGTCAGGTAAGGTAGACAGTCTTTGATCATGTCCTTAGTTGTAAACCATGACCCCAAGGCCCTATCAGCCATTCAGTAAATAAATTAATAAACATAGACATTTTGAAACAGTATTAAATTATTGGGGTTGGGAAATCAGGTAAAACTTTAACCTTTATTGGAGAGTCCCTACAATGTTATTTATTTCCATCTCTAATAATACGTTAGTGTTAAACATGTGTTTGTTTGACGATGTGTAGTGTAGGGTAGGCTGAAGCTTTTGTGTGTTTTCTTTTTTTAGAGTTGTTTTTCACTTCTGTGCTCCAGCAAGCACCTGAGGGTGGCATTGGACCTGTTAGATGCCATTTTTTCTCTGAGGAGTAACTCATATTGGCTGGTCAAGGTTTGAATTTCAGTTTTGGTTATAACATGCAAAGCCTGTATTTGCTGTTTGTGTATTAAACATATTAAGGAATTTCTAAAAGTCTTATCTTCATTTATTTCTGATGGTCATCATGCAATGTCTAGCCTGTGTGCAGATACTTTCTATTTTTGCTTCTTGTCATTTTTGCTTCATGTTATTTTTGCAGGTTGAATTGCTTGAAATATTGGAGGATGTGAATTTCAGGTATAAATCCAGTAGAAGTGTCAGTATTATTTTTTTCCTACATCATCATCATCATCATCATCATCATCATCATCATCATCATCATCATTATTTTCTTAACATAGTTAGGCCAGTCGTAGAAGTTTCAGTACTTTTTCTTACATCATCATCATCAATATTATTAACATAGTTAGGTCAGGACTGAAAATTATGAGTGATGAATAAAAGTAATAATAAATTTAGTTACAAAATAAATCATTAGTCATTGCTTGACATAATTGTGCCAAAAAAATTAAGAAACGAAAAAGAAAAAAAGAAACATTAATGTGAAAATGGCAAAATTGAAAGCATTAGGATGGTTAAATTCCTATCACTTATTGATTTCTGTTATAATTTGTTTTTTCTGATGCCTTTAGTAGACCTGCTTTGTATGGTAGAGGTCGTAACCCTGACAATCCCTTGAATGGATCATAACATGGCTTAGAGATTAAACAGTTCACATACATGTTCATTTCCCTCGTTATTGATCCATGCTTTGTTACAATCCTCATTGCATTATCATAAGTTGTTTCCTCTTCATTGGTCTATTTGCAGACAGTTGATTTTTTTGAAAAACAAATTTGAGAACCACCAGAACTTTGGGAGACAGAGATTGTTTGTAAGTAACATGATTTTCCTTTAAGTTTTTATTTATTCATTTATTTCTGATGTGTGGATATTATGTTGACACAGAAAATTTAATTTCTCCAGTACAGCTGTACTTGCAAGCCTGTGAAGGATGATCACTGTGTTTTTTTTAAGTGAATATAATTCTGCTGTTATGCATTGGTTTTGCTTTCTTTCTAGAAAACTAATTTGCAAGAAGATATTCTCAACAAAGTTGTGTTTCATCTTCTTGAAGACGATGATGTACGAGTGAGACAGGCAGCTGCCAAGTGTTTAGCTAGGTATGGTTACGTATTTATGTCACAGACAAAACTGCTCATGTGTAAGTGGTGAGTGTGAAGTGGAGGCTAGATTGAAGACGGAAAAATAGGACAATAAATAATTCAAACTCAAAGTTATCAAAATGCAGGTAGTGGGTATTAAAAATGGAGGCTACACTTAGCAGGAAAGTCCCTTCTGCTGACACAAGGCAAGCGATTAACCATTTTCATTCCATTATTGTTCCCATTTTAAATTTTATTTTGTTTCCTATTAAATTGTTTCAGTGGTGATTTCTACTTCCTTTGTCAATAGATTCCATGCCCATGGTAATGCACTTGTCTTTCCTGATCTCTCACTGCCATTTCAATCATACTGACAATCTTACTCTCTTTGTGTTACGGTATATGTCTTGCCAATGCCATTCCATTTTTTATCTTCCTATAAAACTATTCTTATTTTAAATCCTTCTTGGAATTTCTGTTATATTCCCTAGTATTCTTTTTCCCAGTCCTATTGGTCATTTTCATGTCTAATCTCATTTACAGTTTGTTGCCACTTCTAGTTCTTTTTCCATTGATTCCTGAAATCCCTTATCCAATTTCATTCTTGGTATAATCATTCTGATTCTCATGTTCATTTCCAATGCCGTTGCTTTTGATTGCCTGGTATTTTTAAATGATGATGCAAATTTTCTACGCTTTTACCTTGTAAACCTACACTGTAACTAGAACACCACATTTAATGTCCCATTCACATCACTTATCTTATTCCTGACCCTACATTTGTTAGTAGTTTTACGTAACAGTTCCCTTTCTCCTTGTTTTCTTTTGTAGCCTTGTCCCACAGCTCTTCTATTCGTTAAACAATGATGTGCAGTCAGTGGTCGTTTCAGCTGCACAGAGTGAATTCAGTAAGTTGTTCATTTGCAGCCATCTCATTTAAGAAGTACCAGCCACAACTCCAGGGCAGAGTCTCCTCTCCTAGAAGGGAGATCCTACATGATTGTACTGTTTACCTGGCATAAAATCAATCAATCAATCAATCAATCAATCAATCAATCAATCAATCAATCAATCAATCAATCAATCTATCTATCAATCTCTCTATCTTCATCTTCATCTTCATCTTCATCTTCATCTTCATCTTCATCTTCATCTTCATCTTCATCTTCATCTTCATCTTCATCTTCATCTTCATCTTCATCTTCATCTTCATCTTCATCATCATCATAATCATCATCTTCAGGGTTTCCACAATCTTGGAAAAATCGGGGAGAAACATACCACGGGAATGTGTTGTAATGTATACTCCCAGGGAACTGTGCATCAACTCAGGGAAATTCTTAAATTCTTTCTGAAAGTCAGTGAAAAGTTAGGGAATTTTAGGTTTGGTTAGCCACTAGAATTGTGAAATAGTTTCCTTGTTGTTAAAGGTACAGTAATGTAGTTTCATAAAAATTGTACAAGGGAATTGATTGCTGTGGCTTCACTGCTGGCTTTATTGCCTAAGGATTTGCCTTGGGTGATCAGTGCAAATTAGTTTTAGGTCAGGGAATCATCAAATATACGAATATGCAAATACGCTTGCCACCTTTTGACAGACAGATCCAAGAAGTATGCAGGACAGTGTCATGTGAACCTAATTTAATGGCTAAGCTCCCACGAGTCTCCAGTAGCTCAATGGTAGGTGGCAATTAGAAGGTCATAGGTTTGACTCCTGTTGGAAGAAGTCGGAAATTTTTTGTCTGAGTGAATGTGTGATAATATAGAATAATCACGTCTTTCAATAATGATTATCCCTGTTTTGTTGATGTGTTGGTAATTTACATTGCAGGCAGTCTGAGTATTCAAGAGTCTCAGTGTAAGGCCTATAGCCAGGCAGTTATCAATGCTAACCTTTCAAGAGTTGTCCCGCTCATCACAGCAAGGCTGAACCATGCTACATCAAGGACAGCCACAGTAAGAATATCATTTTTAGCAATGCCACCCAGTATCAAAGTTTTCCCGTTTTTATTCCAGATCTTTTTCTGTATCTGATTTTAATTTTCATTTGTAATCTAACATTACCCAACATATTCCAATTTTTATTATCTGAGTCTGGATTAATAATGGTAATTGAACTGAGTGGAGTGCAATTTGGTCTGAAATCATACGTGTGATTTCAAAATCGAACGAGTGCGCAGCGTGAGTTTGATTTGAAATCACAAATATGATTTCAGACCAAAATTGCATGACACGAAGTTCAATTACCGCTTTATTACACCCATTTTGAAATCACACAGTTTTTTGTCAATATTAATATTTGTTTATCCATGAAATTTGATAGGTTAGTATTATTTCACTTTCATTTTGATGAGTTACAGAAAGGATGCGATTTAGAGTAAAAAATGGTGCAATTTGGGAATAAATTGCACTGTTGAGAGCCAATCAGGTTGCAAGGATCACCTGTGATTTCAAAATGGGTGTAATAAAGAAGCGGTTACTTGTTGTCTTAACAGTAACAATTGAAAGGGATTTTTGTTTCAACAGCTTGGATGTGTTCACGTCCTGTCACTGCTTGCAGACACCTTTTCCATTGCACGTTATCCTGAAGCTTGGGGTTGCAGTGTATCACTTTCCTGCAGGAGTCCCCTACCCACCCATCCCATAGGACCGTTCAGTGCACCCTCCAGGCCTTCTAGTCCCAGTGCTGCATGCACAGGGGGAGGCGGTCCTTTGTCAGTTGTTGTGGGCAGTATGATATCGTCATGGCTGGCTTACGATCTGTTTGCACACCAGCAGCTGCTGCAAGTAAGTCACTACTGAGTAAAACGTTTTGTTCACATTGGATTCATAGTTCTCTTTATTAAAGTTTGAGCAAATTTGTGTTTGCTGTTTCTTTGCTTTTCTATGCTTCCTGATTGGTTAAAGAAAACTGTCTTGTCTTTTTCCCAGCTAATTTAATCATAAGAAGTTAATTGGAACTTGTTGTTTTAACTTTGTTTAATCACACTTTTGTCCAGAGCATCGTGCAAGTTAAATGAACATCTTGAGATGAAGCTATTTCATTGTCTGAGTTGTTTACATTTGATAGCTCTCAGAGAGCAGCTATTTTGGCTGTGTTTTAATGGCTCATGCATATTATAAAAGATTTGTAGAGCCACTTGGGAAGTGTTTCTGTATTGCATGCTATTTACCATAAGTCATATTCCAGTAGTTGTTCTGAGGTCTTCTTTATTCAGACAGTGTTGGTTTTGAATCAGTGATGCATAGACAGTGAACAAAATCCAATCTTAATGTCGAACGCACTGTTTTTCTGTGTCCCAGGCTTTGATACCACCATTCTTGCAATTCCATTACTCCATAGTACAGAGTAGAGAACAGATTTTATTAGCACTCCCCAAGGGGGCTTTTTAGTACTAATACTACTAAATAAGTTACATTAAAATTAAAATGCATTAAATCAACGTACCAAGGAATTACAAAAATGATATGAAATAAGGTAGAATTATGTGACAATATTGTATTATGAGGATGAAAATTCATGTAAGAGTTTACCTCATAATCTTCGTTTAAAAATATTCAGAGATTCGCTTAGCTTACGATTTCTTTCTAAACTATTCCATAATGACGCTGTTTGATAGTAGAAGGTCCTTTGTCCTGTAGAGGTGTTAAAAAGAGGAATGTCTAAAAGTTGCGAATTTCGAGTCTCACAGTCACTTATCTCTGCTCGCTTTAAAAAGAGCGACGAAAGGAAAGCAGGAGCTTGTCCAGTCATGCATTTAAAAGCAAGCACAGTGTCACGATAATACATGAAATGAAAATTTTGATTACCAGTACCACTAAAAAGCGATATTCCTGTTAGTAGCCAATAACTCATCTGTATGTTCTACAGATTGCAGGCAGTATTTTGTTTGGAGCAGGCTGCAGTGGTGTCCATGTGTCGCTTAAGGTTCATTCTGACAGAGGCCCCCATGATGAACCCATCAGTTCTGCCGAGAAGTGGAGTGTGTTCTCTGACAGTGCCTTAGCACCTCAAGCAGAGAAACTCGTTTACCATTTAGTGAGGTAACTTAGAGCCCAGGGCCAGGGCAAATAAACCCAGAAGACTTTTTTTGATAATAAGATAAATAAGGTTAATCATTCACCTGTTGATGTCTAGTCCAAGAGGAGGGCGGACAACCAAGCTAGGGGTTGGACATTAGACCTGTTTTAAAGGGACTGATATACATCTCCTGTAGGCCAAACAGATGGGTAAGATAACATTGTTTCGTCTCATTTTTAAGGGTGGCAACTGGTCTTTCAAAAATGTTCTGCCAAATTTTTTTGGCAAAATTGAAGAGTATTGGATTCACGACTTGTTTTTATGTGCGAAGCTGTCTTGGAATCTTGATTTCTTTTGCAAAGCCAAGAGAGCCTTGGACTCCCAGGAATTTGCTAGTGTGGTTGTCTAGCAAAGTCTAGAATGAAGCATTTTGCCACCTCTGCCATTTTTGATAATTTATTACCCATACAAATTGATCCTGGGATGGCCACGGAAACATGGGTCAAAGCCTGGACTACACACTGAATAGACCTGAATAGACCTTTTAATTGTCAACTCTATCAATTGATTTGTTACTCGGGCTGCCCGCGCGTCTCGCGCGGCGCCCGGGTCTAAGATTACCGACGGTTCTTCTTTTTCATCGAGTATCATCCAGAAAGTGCACTTCCGGCGTTTCTGCGCAAGCGCTAACTATTTTTAACAGAGTGATGCCTGTTGTCACGTATCGGAAAATGTCGATTCACCTTGTGTCTTTTGAAGTCTGAACAAACAATATGTTAAGAGAAGTGTCTATGCGAATGATTGCAAGTTCAACGGCGAGAAGAAAGCTTTTAACATAAGTAAACTTAACTCCAGATGGACTGCCGTGTTTCCTCGTGTCTGCTTCAGTAGACTGCGAGTAGTCTCTAATTTTGGCGATGGATTGTGGGGCGGGCGAAAGACACGTGCGCGCGCGAAGTTGCGAGGAGACGCGAGAGACTACAGACAAAGGGAGTTTGACCTTTCACGGCCGAGTGATTCGGAAGTATGAATCTCATATCAACAGCAAGAATGATACTTGTTGTCACGTATCGGAAAACGTCGATTCACGTCGTGTCTTTGAAGTCTGAACAACTAATATGTTAAGAGAAGTGTCTATACGAATGTTTGCAAGTTCAACAGCGAGAAGAAAGCTTTTAACATGACCAAAATTTAACTCCAGATGGACTGCCGTGTTCCCCGTATCCGCTCCATTGAGATGTACATTTTGTTGAATAACCCAAGTACGGGATATCACACACCCCTGAGACTTTGACAGATAGTTAATTTACTATTTTCCCACAATATCTCAATTTCTGGACTTTAATTTTTGAATGATAAGCGATTAGTTTTTACAAATGTACTAGCGGCTTGAAACTGTCCAGAAACGTTCCTTTCTTGTGTTTCAAATGACCCTGGATTGACGTATTTGTAAACAGTTTCACTCTGCTAATTAATTTTCTACTCACATGTCACCAAGACTCCATTCACATTTATGCAAAAAAATCCTACATCGTTCGATAAGCGTTTCCTTTCTCAAACAATTATCCATCGAAGCGAAAACAAGTGTGCTTAGTTTTTTTTTGGAATCAATACACTATTTTTATCACCTTGCATAATGATAAACCTCTGTGGCCTAAAGGTCATTGTTCCTGCCTGTGACGCAGCTAAACCGGGTTCGATGTCTTTTAGTGGTATATATCACGGGCTTTATTTTTTCTGTTTCTCTTTTTCTTGTTCTTTTAGAAATATTTTTTACAAGTGTTATAATTATTGTTCTCAATGGTTGAGCTGTATTTTAGAGGAATATATGTTGATAGGGGTCTAAAGAAATAGACTCCAACACAAGCTAAACACAATGCGTCCGATGTAAGAAAGACAGACTTCCAGTTAGGGATACAATACTGTTTTTTGCAAGCCCGAGTTTAGGCTAATTGTAGCCTCTTGTTTTCTTTACTTTTATTGTAGATTACTAAATATTTTTACTCATGTTGTTGATAACGTCATTCCTGGTGCACAATCCTTCAAGGTACGTTTTCACAGCATTCTGCAACTAGTGGGTTTATTCATTACTGGGAGCTGTAGATTACGAACACGAGTGCAAGTATACTTATTATTTGTAGTGTTAGATATTTATTCTTAGTCTTGTTAGTTCTAATTTTGTATGCTAGATTGGGTTGTTAACTTGCATGTCTTTCTGCAAGTAAGCACAATAAACGTCACATCATCATCACCATTACTGTCACCATCCTCATCCTCCTCCTTCTCATCATCATCATCATCATTCTCAGTATCATCATCATCATCATCAGCTTCACCATCCTCCTCCTTCTTCTCATCCTCATCCTTATTATCATCATCATCGTCATCATCCTCCTCTTCATCATCGTCACCATCACCGTCACCATCCTCCTCCTTCTCCTCATCATCATCCTCATTATCTTAATCATCACCCTCCTCTTCATCATCATCACCATCACCTTCACCATCCTCCTCCCCCTTCTCATCATCATCCTCATTATCTTAATCATCATCCTCATTATCATCATCATCATCAGTTTCACCATCCTCCTTCTCCTCATCATTATCCTCATTATCATAATCATCATCATCCTCATTATCATCATCATCATTATCAGCTTCACCATCCTCCTCCCCTTCTCATCATCATCCTCATTATCTTAATCATCATCATCCTCATTATCATCATCATCATCATCAGTTTCGCCATCCTCCTCCTTCTTCTCATCCTCATCCTCATTATCATCATCATCGTCATTATCCTCCTCTTCATCATCGTCACCATCACCGTCACCATCCTCCTCCTTCTCCTCATCATCATCCTCATTATCTTAATCATCACCCTCCTCTTCATCATCATCACCATCACCTTCACCATCCTCCTCCCCTTCTCATCATCATCCTCATTATCTTAATCATCATCCTCATTATCATCATCATCATCAGTTTCACCATCCTCCTTCTCCTCATCATTATCCTCATTATCATAATCATCATCATCCTCATTATCATCATCATCATTATCAGCTTCACCATCCTCCTCCCCCTTCTCATCATCATCCTCATTATCTTAATCATCATCATCCTCATTATCATCATCATCATCATCAGTTTCGCCATCCTCCTCCTTCTTCTCATCCTCATCCTCATTATCATCATCATCGTCATTATCCTCCTCCTCCTCCTCTTCATCATCGTCACCATCACCGTCACCATCCTCCTTCTCCTCATCATTATCCTCATTATCATAATCATCATCATCCTCATTATCATCATCATCATTATCAGCTTCACCATCCTCCTCCTTCTCCTCATCATCATCCTCATTATCTTAATCATCATCATCCTCTTCATCATCATCACCATCACCGTCACCATCCTCCTCATTCTCCTCATCATCATCCTCATTATCTTAATCATCATCATCCTCTTCATCATCATCACCATCACCGTCACCATCCTCCTCCTTCTCATCATCATCACCATCACCATCACTATCCTCTTCCTCATCATCATCATCATCCTCATTATCATCATCATCATCATCATCATCATCATCCTCTTCATCGTCATCACCATTACCATCACTATCCTCCTCCTCCTCCTCCTCCTCATCATCATCATCATCATCATCATCATCCTCCTCCTTCTCTTCATCATCATCATCACCATCACCGTCACCATCCTCCTCCTCCTCCTCCTCATCATCATCATCATCATCATCACCGTCACCATCCTCATTATCATCATCATCGCCATCTCCATCAAGTACAAGATAGAGTACGAGTATGGCTTTGACATTTCACCTCCGCAGAACCCTCCACCTTCCTTGTTGTTTACCAGTAGACAAGGAAATCGGAGAAACGAGATTAGGTTGCAAGTGGCTATCTAAAGCAAGCGAACTGGATTTAAAAAGTCGTAATCGTACTCAATCTCTTATTTGTACTCAAATGTAAGGCCCCTAATAACAATTAGTATGTAGTGGTGGGCCTTGGTTATGCCTTTCCTCCAAGTCTTTGCATAAACAGTAGTAGTCGGAAAAACAGCATGCTCGTATTTCTTTCCATAACAAAATATTTGGATGCTAAAACACTTGAAAGTAGTGTTGTTTTATTAGCTAATGAAGGAATCACTTTCGTTCCATTTAGCTTTCATTTCCTGGTCAACATAAAGACAAACAACAGTCGGCAGCCATTCCAGGCGTGGCTGCTCCTCAGACTCCTCCCTCCTCATCCACGGGGTCAGGTCATGCTACAGCGGTGCCAAAGAGACTGTTGACCAAGAACAAGCGGGCTCTCTCCGAGGCAGATCTACATCAAGCTGGCACAGATAAACTTGCTTCACCTTCCAAGAGCCAAGGAGGGGTGGGACAGTCATCAGACGGTGAGAGCCCACCCTCCAAGAGCAGTATTGGTACATTTCATCATTTGCCGCACTACATGAAGTTGTATGAGATCATCAAAGGAGCTTATGCTAACAATCAGGTAAAGGTGAAATAAACTTGGTGAACGTTAAGCTTGGTAGTTTAAGACTACGTTTACGCTAGGGGAAATGTTTCCGGATTCAACAAATTTGGAGTATTCGGATTCGCGAATGTTTACACTTAAACGATTCTGTTCACAATGAATCGACGAATCCGGTATTGGTGCTATGAATCCGGAACGATATTAATCCGCCATCTTGTGTAAACACAAGCCAAAAGGATCGCGGGCGAATGTAGAATTTCCGGACTCGTGGATAAACCGTTTTCACGAATGAAACGTCTCGGATACAAAGTTTCCACTTTGAATTCCGGATTCATAACGTTCCGGATTCGTGACAGAACTGGGATCTTTTTATACCGGATCCATGTTTTGTGTGTAAACACCAAAACGAATCTGGTGTCAAACGTTCCTGATTCGTCTGCTGGTCTGTCTCAAGTATGAGCAAGTAGAAAAAAGGCCCAGTTGAGTTTGCTCAAAGTATACACAGCAGATTGGGTTATTCAGCATAATTTGAACCACTCAATGACGTTTTAAAGACAAAAGTGAGAGGCAGTTCTGTAAAAACAACAATGCTCGGTAGCAACAAGTGCAATACTGAATTTGTAATTTGTGGCACTGAACAAACAAGTAGAAAGAGGCCTTGTTCAACGGGACGTGGTGTAGGGAGACACCTTTCCTAAATCCTTTCCTTTCCCTTCCCTCCCCTCCCTTCTCTTTGGGTCATAAAGTTGTTGTATCATGCATGTTTTAAAGGTGACCCTGGTGGATCCAACTCAGGACAAGTTTTGCCAGTTCCTCACTGCAACATTGGAGGCATTGGCTCTTCTTCTTGAAGTTACTGCATTTGCAGACATTGGAAAGGTATTATCTTGTAAGCACGTGTTTTTCACTGAAAGCAGCTCTTTGTAGAGTTTCATGGTAAAGAAATATACCTTTTTTCTTGTAGCATGTCGAAGAAATTCTTGGCTACTTGCAAGTCTGTGTGAAACTGGCGGCCAGAAAGACTTTCCTGTGTATTCAGCAGGTATGATCACTAGCATATTTCATAGCTTCCATTGATTTTTCCAAGGTTTTAAGAAAGAAGAAAATGCTGATAGATCTTCTGATTCGACGTGGCATTCTCCGACAACAGGATGACCGGACAAGAGAGCCATTGATAGCGTGCCATTTTGTGCTCAATAAACGGTTCGGATCTAATGTTTTCAGTCACAAAAAGGAGCACATGCATCTGCCACGAAATGTTCCTGCAGGGGACATCGTACATGCTTTCAGTCAAGTGTCCCAGATAACTTTCAAGGTTTTTGTGGCACTGACAATTTTTACGGGGCATGTGTCTTTTCTAAATCTTAACCTTGTCACTTAATGTGTCCGGTTGTCAGGAAGCCAGCTTTCTCGTGTTTTTAACTTGACACTTCTCCCTTATCTGGAACACCGACTCGTTGTGTTGCTATTAACTGTCCCTGGGTTCACCAAGTGGGATGCAGCCCTTGCTGTGTAAGACTCTTGCTATGCTATCCACCATGAAGAAAAGCACTGAGAAGACGGTACAGTCTCCAACTGGTGCCTGAGAGATGGTCAGAGGTCACGGTATTAAAATATCTATTTAGCTAACTTGTTGACTATTTTTCATTGTATTTCTACAGCTTTTACGTGCTATGTTTGGCATCAATGCCCTGAGTCATCCAGAGGTGATTCAAAGCCCACTGGTCCCTCCCTGTTTGGCTGAGAGCAGTGTTACGTTACCTCCGCCAATGGAGCACTTGCAGGCCCTGGATGAACAGCTCTATCATTCCTGCTTTGTTCATCCATTGACTCTTATTACACAGACACTGGACAAGTTGAAACCAAAAGAGGAAGGAAAAGAGAAAGCAAAGGAAGTGGAAGCCCTGGGGTGTGTTTTAAATTTCTGAATTCTTGTCATCCTTAGCTTAACTGTCATCTCATTCTGCTCTCATTATATATAAGTGCTCTTACGGCATTTTGACGTGTATTGGTGATTTCCTGTTTTGTGTGGGACACCTGTGGTATCCCACACTAAAGTCATCTGGTTGTAAGCCAGTTAATGCTAACGAGTTGCAAAGTTTGCAATGGATTGTGGACAGTATTCCACACATGTACCCTTTGGGTACATATTTTTATACAGATTTCTTGTTTTGTAAGTTGAACCTAGAACAGTTGTGATCACCTACAACAGCAAGGGCCCATGACCACATAGAACGTAACAGATGCTTAAAGTGCTACTATGATCAGAAAATCACTCGTCTTTTTTCTTCAAATTTAGAAAGTGTGTTTGCTTAACAACCGACGCGCGCAATTTCAAGCTTTAATTTGGAGAATTCAGTGTTTTATTTTGACTGAAAAATTCTATTTAGTGATCCGCCATTACTAACTTCAAAATCTAGAGAGAACTGGATCGAGGACAAAATGACGTAGAAAGCTCACAAGAGTAAGAATGCAGTGTGTGTAGACCCGGCTGATTTAGTATGCAGCACGGGAATTTTGAGCTTTCAGACTCTCAAACTCGTGTTTTGCATACTTAATAAGCTGCATTCACACACTGCAATTTTAAACCAGTGAGTAAATGACGTCATTTTATCCTGGATCCAGCTCTCCGAGGCTTAATCGGTCGGTTCTGAACGTGAGTAATGGCGGACCGTTAAACTAAAAAGTTGTACTCAAAGTAAACAGTCTTCTGCTTGAAATTAAAGCTTGAAATTTGTCGGATTCGGGTGTTAAGCAAACACACTTTCGAAATTTGAAGAAAAAAGAGAAATGATTTTCAGATCGTAGTAGCACTTTAATGACATCCCCTCAAGTGCTCTGTGTTTCTGATTTGAAGAAGTTTTCAACAAAACAGTTTCTCATTTAGCGAAAGAACGTTTTGATTTTACTGTTTTGTTCCACATACTTTGTGTATCCAAGTCAGAGGTAAAAACTTTGTTCTCAGAAACGTACTAAGTTTCTAGAGGGAGAAGTTTTCTTTTTCTGTCTCGATACCAAGGCTCATGCTTTCCTCATAAATCTATTTAGTTATGATGTCTGCAACATAACAATTCTGTTGCTCTTCCTGTGCACGAAAATTATTATGCTCGTGTGTGTTTGTTCACCTCTGTGTATATCTGTTTTGTTTTGCGTAGTGGTATTGGATTACTTATCAAAAAATTCAAGAAGAAAGCTGCAATAACCACTGTTCGACCAGCAGTGAAACTGGACAAGGTAAAAAACTGTTGCTTCCATAGCGTACTCTTGATTAGCCTCCTTCGCAGCCGTTGTTTGTGTCGGTCCTATTCTCCTTCCCCACCAACGTCTGCTGAACCGAGCCGAACATTCCAGTCCCAATGTGTCTTGAGTATCCAATCAGGGGGGAGAATAGAGCTGGCTGTGAAGGAGGTTAACTCTTGATTGATTGGTCAGCAAAACGTATGGACTGTAAACGATAAAGTCAAACGAAATTATGGGAATTACGTATTAAAATGGTAACATTTCATATTTTTATTCAGGATTTTTTCGGTGTACGTTCTACAGATTGTTTGAATTTTACATTTGAAAAAGTGCACGTGCCATCAGATACTAGTATTCATCAGCTTCCACGAAATTTGCAACATTAGTCGGTCTTTCTCTAGGATCGGTTTTTCAAGTGAAAAGTTAGCTCAGTGGTAGAGCACCGGACTACCATGCGGGAGGTCGCGGGTTCTAACCCCGGCCGGACCAACACTCAGGGTCTTAAAAATAATTGAGGAGAAAGTGCTACCTTTGTAATGACATCTGCAAATGGTTAGACTTTCTAGTCTTCTCGGATAAGGACGATAAACCGTAGGCCCCGTCTCACAGTACTTTCACTTAATCTGATTCTGTGGGACGTAAAAGAACCACTAGGGACGTAACAAAACTCTGGCTGTGACCACCCCTAGTGTCTGTCCTAGATATCTACATTACGGGGGCACTCATTAGTTACTTCATTAATTGTAAACTGCACTAGCAGTCTGGTCAAGTCCCCCGGCCAGTGATGTAAACTATCCCTGAAAAGCCCCGACGTGGATAGGATAAGTATGTATGTGTGTGTGTGTGTGTGTGTGTGTGTGTGTGTGTGTGTGTGTGTGTGTGTGTGTGTGTGTGTGTGTGTGTGTGTGTGTGTGTGTGTGTGTGTGTGTGTGTGTGTGTGTGTGTGTAACTCCTCGTTATAATGAGCCTTCCCCTAAATCAGCTCTCCCCTGAAAAAAAAAACCATAATCTTGTTTGAGCTTGCGAAAAACCATGGCTAATATTCGAAATTTAATTGCACTGGATAATATCAAGCTAAACGTCTACCTTGTTTCTCTGTGTCACTATGTTCCCCACTACAGCAATCTCCCATTCATTCGTTCATCCGCTGGTTTGAGCCACTTGTGATTCGCGCCTTGAAGGAGTACACCATGTCCAGTAGCGTTGTTCTACAGCAACAGGTGCTGAGTGTGTTGGCTCAGCTGATCAAACTCAGGGTCAACTACTCACTACTGGATGCAGATCAGGTCAGTGGAAAATCACCCACAAAAATTAGCACTTGAAGAACTGCTGAAGGTCGCAGTGCAAAACATCGAGAAGTAAATAATACCATAGGAAAGTACCTCTTCACTTGTTTTCATCATTGCATTGTACAGAGTGATGGAGTGGCTTTCAATTCTGTAAGCATCGAAAGCGAATTGCATTTGCTTTCGTTTTGCATTGCTTCGCTCTGTGATTGGCCAGGAAAACTCGTGCCACGTTTTCAACCAATGAGAAGCAAAGCCAAACCAATCGCGATTCCTACGCACGCTCGCGCGCATTTTCATGCGCTTTGCGCAAGCTACATGCAACTGCTTCGTATTCTGATGACTCGTTACGTTGCTTACGTCCGTTGTGATTGGTCAGAGTAATTGCTTTGGTTTTGGTTTTGGTTTTACGGCACTCGATTGAAAAGCGCTCCAGACGAGGATGCAATACCACAGAAAATGATTCTTCTAATCACAGCTTTCATTTGAATTGATTTTTGTTCACAATCCCAAAATTTAGGAACACCTTATTCATAACTTCTTACCTTGTTCAGCATTGCAATTGTGTTGCTCAGTCGCTCTCACGTTAATAGTCTCATTTAAGGATTTCAGCCACAAATGCATGACAATTTGTTCATTATCTTGGCCAGCATGACCTCATTTGAACTCGGCAACGTTATATTTGAACAACTATACTTCGGAATTTCATTTACGGACTCAAATATCGGAACCACCGTGCACAACATAGCAAACAGAACCCATAAAAGAACACCTCAACTTCCAAGTTAGAAACAGTTATTCAACGATGTGTGTTGTCAGTGTTTCCTTTTATTTTCAGTTGTTCATCAGCTACGTTCAGAAGCAATTTGAATACATCGATGCTGGTCAGATAAAGTAAGCAGACACAAACAGTCTTCAGATGTTTTTGGCCCTTTAATGTGGCAAATATTGAACCTTTTTGTTGGCTTATTCGGGAAATAAAAGATGTGTCTATTGCCTTAAATGAAATGGTATCTTACGTTGTGTAACGATGATTTATCATGGCCAGAAAATTTACTTTTGTCTTGGCTAAAACTGAAACTGAACTGAAGTTATCATGATTGTCAAAATCTCAGTTATGCAGTTGATTTTTTTTATTGTTGACTTACAACGCCAGCGTAACCAGAACATGTATCAACTTAGGAATTGTGGTACAAATGTCTGATCAAGTTCTCTCAAAACAGTGAATGGAAAATTTAAGGAATTTCAGAGTGGTGACTTAAAAGAGCTGAAAATCCGGATGTGGGTATATTTAAATTCACAAACATACAGCTATTTTAATATATTTTTGCGATAAATAGAACTGAACATTCAAACGTAAAGTTGAATTTTTTTCCCGGTAAAGTTAATTTCTTTGTATTTCTTTTATTTTGTCTTATTTCCAAACAGATCCTGCGATACGTTTCTTCCTCACATCTTTCAGTTTCTTGTTCTTCTGTCATACGAGTGCTTTCAGCCCAAATTTAATGAGCCAAAAGCCATAGTTGGGATGCCAAGAATAATCCAGCTTTGTGATGGGATCATGGCAGGAGGGCAGCCAGCTCAAACGCACGGTATGGTTGAAAAACATAAGGCAGATACGTGGAATCCTCAGCTTCTTAAGCTATTGGTATATTCAAATCCTGCCGTCATTTTTATATTGGCCAGTTTATAACTGAAATTGAGACAAAGTTCAAAGTCATGTTTGTATAACTCTACAGAGGTGCAAGAAGTGTTTTGTCTTGAATACTCAGCAAAAGCTTAGCCAATCATAGCAAAGAACTGCCGTGCGGTTTGTGTTTGAATTGTCGCTCGAGATACGACTTCTCCCCAGGCCCAACCGCTAGTACTTCTCCATTTCAGAGTCAGGTCTTCAAAGACAGTTTGTGTCGCTATAATGTTTGAGTCCTCGGATAAGATCTTTGAATGAAAACTGTTTATATGTAAGCTGTAGAGTTTTAACGTTCGTAAAACCAAAAGGCAGAAATTTTTGTGTTCAAAATTTCAATGTGGACACGTTTGGAAGCAAAGGTGTAAAATCAACACATTGGCTCACTTGGTAAACATGGCGAGTTGTTTGGAGCTCTTTGTTGGCACAGGCCACTGTTACTCTCTCTCTCTCCTCTCTCTTTCTCTCTGAGTTAAAAAGAAGCTATTCCGGTGTTCACTGACCTGAGCACTGCAGATCCTTTATCACTGGAGTCCGGAAACCTGAATTTCGACATACATGTTGTTCTTCTTGTTCGACAATTATATAATCATTTTATTACGTCTTTGAATTTGTATTGTTTTCTGTACGTTTCTAGCTATTCCAGCTTTACAGCCAATAGTTTATGACTTATTTGTACTGCGTACTGCTGTTGGTAAGAGCGATAGTGGCAAGGATTTGGAGACACAAAGAGAAGTTGTGGTGTCCATGCTGTTTCGTCTTGTGCATTATCCTGAGGTACGTCATTCGTTAGTTCCTATGTCCGTCATTCAGTCAGCTAGTCATCCGGTCAGTCAGCCTGCCAATCAGGCAATAATAATAATAATAATAATAATAATAATAATAATAATAATATTTATTACTTATATTGCGCCTTTTCTATACAATATTCAAAAGCGCATCACAATAGTATAAAACTAATAACCAGACTTACATCTATAATATAAATCTTACAATTCTTTAAATAAAACTAAAAAAAGAAAGAAAAAAAAAAGAAAAGAAATAATAACCACCGTAGAAGAACTTCTAAAATACTAATGCAATTAACCAGTCAGGCATCCGTTTGTTACTCAGTGAGGCAGTCAGTCAGCCAGCCAGTCAGTCGGTTAATTAGTTGGCGATTACGTAAGCCATGTCAGACAGTCAGTTGCTTGATCGATCAATCAATCAATCAATCAATCAATCCATTCGTCTGTCCGTTCGTCCATTTATCCATCTTCTTTCAGTCAGTCAGTCTGACTGTCTGTCTGTCTGTCTGTCTGTCTGTCTCTGTCCGTCTGTTCGTGTTTCAGTCAATTCGCCATGCCTTGATTGACTCTGACAAAAGGCTAACACTTGATACGTGAGCTTTATCAATTATAATCTCTTTACTGTGGTGAATATACAGTACCAGATCAGTTAATAGAACCAAAATAATTCAACCGACCATCCTGGCAGTCAGTCGCTGTTAACAAGGCACTGATTTCATTTTTGATGTACCAGGTACTGGAAATGTTAGTTACCGTTCTTAACTGCTACCAGCGAGATGAAGTCAAGTGGAAGGACCTGTCAGGACAAATCATCGGCTTACTGCTTCCTTCTCTAGCCAATCAAAAGGTAACAGCTAATACTATACCCATAATATTATGTATCAGTCAATTCCAAGAGCGTCCACCCCCCCTGGGCATACCCAGGGTATTTGACCCGAAATGTGTCCTGCACGGTGGGGCATTTGACTATTGGCTAAACACTGGTCGACGGCCGCCAGCTGAAGGGTTTCGAGCCTCTTTCTCGCGCAAATATTCATTCATTCCCCACGGGAGCCGCTTCGCTCCCTTCACTTCAAGATTCCGCGTTGGATTTTCGTTGTTTACTAAATATACGGTTGATATGCCTTTATTCAAAGTTTGGAGTGCCGACAAAAGAGATCGGAAAAGAGTTTTAGGGCACAATTTTTTCGGATTTGGTTTGCAAAGGTAAGCGACTTTAGATTAAAATATTAATTATGTGCCAAAATGCTTCATTCAACGAGTGATTTGCCCTTTTTGAGGCCCTGACGGTGGGGCATTTGACCGTCTTAAGTGGAAACACAGCGGGACATTTGATTAAAATTTATCAAAGAAGCCAAATGTTCAGAGGGGGATGGGCGCTTTTGGAATTGACTGATACATTAAGCGTTAGTTAACCTGTTCTCTTGAGTGCCAGACATTAATTTTTGATTCATTGCGTGGACATTCACGGAATTTCATTCTGTGGATGGACGCAGGCCTTGAGTGAGATTCGTGCGATAGTCAATGGGATGTTTGGCAATCGACCTCAATCTAACTCAGTCCATGGATTGAGTTTGAAAAAGTTCGATTGAAAGGGATTAAAATTCTGTTTGATTCGATTCGATTGGCTGTGCGGAGAATGTGGTAACCTTACCTTAATAGTCTTTTCCTCTAATGGGAGCACAGGTTCATTGGCCTTCTGCTTTCCTTAACTATCTGAAGTCTTATCGAGGGATAGCTGGTTGGCCTATCACCAAAAGTTCATGTGGTAAACTTAAAGTCAAAGTCACTAACGTTTTGTTGTGATTTTAAGGTGCACATAGAATCAGAATATGGAGTGGAGATGTTACAGAATCTCTTTGCTGCTGTTGCTCCTGGCTCACTGTGGCCAGTGGATGTACTGCTGAGGGTTTTGTTTTCCAACGTGGATCAGGCAAGTATCATGATGTAGTTTAACGCTGCAATTTTGTTATCAAACTTAACCAACTCACAGGTTGATTCTATTCCATTGTGTTCAGAAATCGAAAAAGAGTGATAAGGAACTTAATACTTTTTTGACTGTTCGAAGTCGTCCGGTTTTGTTTGATTTCGTTTTGTTGTTTTTATTGTTGTTGTCGAACAAAACCAAGCTTAACTTGTATTTTGAGTAGTTGTGGTATGTTCACGTGTCGCTGTCTGTCTTCTAAGTATTCTTCAAAGTGAAATTTAATAACCTTTATGTGCAATTTGTTTAGACCCAGTCGGATGTATTTCCTCGTTGGTTGGCTACAACACTGGTTGTGTTACAGACTCTTATGGCTTACGTGTCCGAGGACATTCTTTTATCCAGAATCGACCAATCAGGATTCAGACCCAGATGTGCCAATAAGCCTGGCACTCCTTTGTTACCCATAGAGGTAAGTTGATCTCCCCCTCCCCCTCCCCCCCCCCTCCCGCTCTCCTTGGGGTGGTTAGGGTAAAACGTAAGGCCGCAAGTAACTGCTAACAACCTTGTTTAGATTATCTTGGTAAGCGACATTGACTGCGTAGGTGTGATATTAAGGCCTCATCTGCCGTAATAATGAGGTTTTATAACACTTGTCGGAAATTTTCTGGGTTTTTAGTGGTTTATATTCTCACATTGCATATTCACTTTGAGGGAACGCAGTCGTGAGCTTTGTTGGAAACCAGTTGCTTGTTTTGATCACGCAGTGACGTTTTACTGTCCTGTTTCCTCTTCCGCCGTGTTACCTTTGTTTTTTAGCGTCTAAGTTGCTTCATGTCACTGCACACACGCACTCAGACTGTCAAATAAAGACATAAAGAGATACTAAGCTTTGAAAATGGAGTCCACCCTGTTACTGTCGGTTTTGTTCCAGTGTTCTCGCTTGGCCGAAATGAAAGGGCGCTCCACCCTGCCATTTTCTAGCCCACCCTTTCGTTTTGCTGTGCGCCTTGTGTTTTTATCGCTCGCCCTCTCATTTTGTTTTGCATTATCATGCAGTCAGCAGTGCGTTAAAGCCACTGGTATGGTTATTCATCTCATGAGCCGAGAGAGATTTCCTGACAGCCAAATTCTTACAGCTCTCACAGTATTTGACCCAGCAAACATGCCGCAGAGTTTCATCTTTTACACCGATCAGGAAATCAAAGCTCTTGACAAATTATGCATGAGACGCATACAAATTTTTCGCCCTTTTACCTTGCAAAACTAGCTAGAACACTGTGTTCCCGTGGACGTTACATAGCTATTTCAATAGAAAGAACTGGATTAACACGAATGTTTTGAATCCGTTTGCAGGTTTTCGTTAAATTTCTGTTTCACACGGTTGAGATGACTGCTAGCCATATTAATATGATATCAAGAAGTGCTGGAGAGAGTCTCAAGCCGCCGAGTCAAGAGATCTTTGTATTCAAATTGTTTGGTTGTACCTTAACCTGTATTACACACCTGCTGAAATCAGGTTTGGTCATCACTTTAAATTTGCCCTTTGCTTCTGAGTATTTTAACGCTCTGCCGCATCCATTTTGAATGGATGTTCACCTTAGATAGCGTATGACTGAAACGAACGCAATGCTAAGCAATGGTACTTAAAAATAGGGATTTGAGTACCAGATTGGGTACCGGTGCGACGTTCAAATTTCAAACCAGTGACCTCCTCAGAACTCTCACGCTTCCTTATTGCTGACCAGCATATAAGGAGACCATAGAAACAAGATTGATGTCACACTGAAGTGATTGTCTAAAGCTCGCGAAATAGATTTTACAAGTCGTACTCGTACTTACTGTCGTAGTCGTACGTACTCGGATCCAAAGGTCCCTAATGACGTATTGACGACATCAACAAGACGGGCAGACTAATTCTATCTACAGTTCTATCAACAGCAATTTAACAAACAAAAGACGGTTCGGATAGTTGTAGCTTTCAATTGTTGTAGAAATAGCTGACGTTGTCCCTTAAAGTGCTAGCGGCGCTATCAGAGAACACTGTCCAAATCGAATTGAAATTTAGCAACGGCTTAAAAACAAGTGTCTGGGTTGAGACAGTGAGAATTCCCTCAATTTTCTTAACCCTTTACTCCCTAAGAGTGACTTGTAGATTTTACTCTGTCTAACGCCAGACGATTTTACTCGTCAAAGGGAGACCCCTTAGGGGTTAAAGGGTTGACAGTACTTGTACTATATTTTATTTTTCAAGCAAACTTCAAGAAAGTATCACAGTTGGCAAGTTCCTCTCCCATTATCACGCCATCACTGGACCTCACCAATGAGTGTGTGTCTCACCTGGTGGACACCCACCCAGCACTTGTACTTCGCTGGTGTCAGGTGTTACGACATCTCAAGTACATGGACACCCAGTTCTGGTGTGGGTTTATTGAAAGTGGTACACGTTTGAGCACAGGTGGGAAGTTTTAAACACTATCTTCCTTAGAATGGAAACTTCGCTTTTCTCTGATAATTACGGCCAAATTCATTGTATCGCGCTGTGTGTTTTACAGGCTTCGAAGGATTTTTAGGGGTTTCTGTTCCGCCAATCATCTGATTAGGGGCGGGGTTATGCAAACGCGTTGCATTGCGATTTACATAACCTCGCCCCAACTCAGATGATTGACGGAACAAAAAAAAAAAACAATTTTTTTTTCGAAAACGCGCAACGTGATACAACAAATTAGGCTGTAAGATCATTTACTTGGACTGCCCGAAAAATTGTAAATGAAATTTGTTTCAGAAGGACTTGAAAAACTACCAACGTTGAATATAGCGTTCATTTTGATGATCTCGCTTTACTAATCTCTTGCACTAGAAATTTCGAACCATCTTGTACAGCATAATTAACAGTCCCTCTAAGAAAAGCACTGCTATGTGGCTTTCATTTGATTGGTTACAGCTTAGAATTTTTTGCAAACTCGAAAGAAACGTTGTTTAAATTTTCTTCATAATCTATTGTTTTGAATCTGTAATCCCTGATCAAATTGGTTGTTCTTTGCAGCCTCGAGTGTAAACATTGAACTGGAAGGTCCAACGTTAAATAAAGATGTAACTCGATTGGGAGTTCTTCTGATGTACTGTGATCTTCTCATTACCCAACACATGGTATGTTTGTCACTTGTTATACAAATATTTTGCTCATGAACGCTTTCATAAACTATAAATTCTATTTTGCACCAGGACCGTGGAATGCTAGACCTCTCTCAAGCAGGGACATTACTGAGGATGTCCTTAGAGGATCTGGTACAAATGATCCGGGAGCCACCTGTGCAGGGATTTTTCAGGTAAAAGTTAGCTCTTAAGAGCTTAAGAGTTGTTGTGGCCGTAGTTATGGTTTTCCATCATCAAACGATGTCCACAGTGGATAGCAAGTAGTCGATCGTCTGTAGTTGATGAGTGATCCGGGGAATGAGAATGGGGATGAAAATGGGAATGGGGGTGGGGGTGGGGTTGGAGTGATGGGGATGGGGGTGGGGGTTTGTGTGATGGGAATGGGAATGGGAATGGGAATAATAAACTTGTGATAGACTAGCGTTCCATCCATAGGCGAGTACTCGTAACAATGTCATGCTCAAGAAACTGAAGTTTTTAGGGCAGCTGAATCCAACCAATTGGATCCTGAGGATGTTACACCATTAGAGAGGCTATAGCTTCAGGCATACAATAAAACAGTCACCCGTCATCACAAATCAGCCATGTGCCGGACATCTCACACTAGTAATAATACATAGTTACGTCTTAATGTGCTACTTTGCTCTCTAATTGCAGTATTCTGAACAGCACTTCAGAGGGCAGCAAGCTTCTCCTTGACTCTGTTAGTTCTCCAAGGTCGCTTCCTGAAGCCATGAAACGGGTAAATTTCCTTTTCGAGTACAATCCTAGATTAAACTAGAGTTCTAATAGAGATTTTCAATTGACGATCGAAAGTATTTGCCTCTTTGTTTTGCTTTCCTACTTTCCTTCAACTTGCTTACATGCGTTTTTCCACGGTTGTCGCCAGTTACATGCATTTGTTTCAACAGTGGATTGGTTCAGTCATCACTGCTGAATGTAATGACAACCGTTGGTTTTCATTGGCCGGACTGACAGTCACTTTCGATTTGGTTTGATGAGTGTCATCTGAAACGGCTCTCACGTTAAGAAAATTTGTTGACTTCTTTATCGAACATGCTGCATTGTTGTACATTGTATAGCTTTGTATCTCTGTGCCTTTCTGCCTGCAGGGCAAACAAATAAAAAAAAGATGCAATCAAAAGCACAGCCATGCTTTCAGTTTCGCTGACTGGATGAAGAACTTTACTTTCGATCACCCGCTCGCTAGCAAGCGGTTTTCAATTGAGTGTCGTACAACCAAAACCAAACCAATTACTCCAGGCAATCATCAGACCGAAACAGTGCAAGGAACCTATCAGAATTCGAAGTAATTACACGTAACCGGCGAAAAGCGCGGGAAAATACGCGCGTGCATGTCACGATTAGTTTTGGTTTTGCTTCTCAGTGGTTGAGAAAGTGGCGCGAGTTTTGCTGGCCAATCACAGAGCGAAGTAATGCAAAACCAAAGCAAAACCAGAATTATTCTCGACACTTAATTGAAAACCGCTATAAAATAAGAAAGATGTGGTCACCTTATCTGCGACTTGCAATTAGCCTTACATTTATCTTGTGTTCTTTTGTTCTAGCCAAGCTTCATGAAAGATTTGCTGATTTGTTTAAAGGGAGTGCACCCGTCCCAGTCCTTTTATCTTTTAAGGATTCTGGGAGACACGTATCTGGGCTCTTGTCACCAATCAGTCGTCCGAATGGCTGAGCGTGTCATTCGTAAAAAGTTAGAGATGATTTCCTCTGGACAAAAGAAGGTAGCTTTCCCACTTTTGGCAATTCTTTTTGATCTTCAAGGATAATTTCCTTGAGGGATATTTTCGATCTTTTTCTTCAAACTACAGTTTGCTTGCTAGTGCCGTCCTGAGAAATCGTTTGAGACTGTGTTCGTCGTTTTACTTCCCTTCTCACTCGTATTTAATAATCTAAAGCAGTGAATATTGCACAAGATTGTGAATGTCGTCTTCACATCACTTCAAGATCCAGCTTTAAAGTTCTGCCTTTGAATTTAGACACACCTTAATTTTATTACAGCAACAGCATCCAGTCTTGTGAATTTCCACTTTCAACTATCTTCGATGTGATTAAATGTGTTTTCAATTCAATTTTTGTGGCCTAGCTTTGATAATTGTGAGTTTTTTTTTATCAGGAATCTTCCCAAGACTTACCAGACGATGATTTGAGATCCGTTTGTCAGTTGATCGCGTCAAAGAAACAAGGGAAAAGGTAATTTCCCGAGGTTTTTTGCTTCTCGGTGTAATCTTTTCATTCCTCCTAATGAATGTTCACGCTGGATAATATTCGCATTTATCGTTTTGTGAAACAAAGGATAAAATTCTTTGGCTAAGCATAGCAGGGAAGGAATTAAATGTCTGTCCCGAAAGAGTCGCAGCAACTGTGAGAAAACTACGTACATCTTTCTCACAGCATCCTAGGAGCTTGCCACCTACACAGAAAAGATTTTGAGATTTTGAGGCAAAAATACGTGTGACTAACGTCAAGGTAGCTTTACACAAGCGTCTCTTGAGGCAGGTTTTTTTTTCACTCAAGCGCTGACTTTAAATCGCTCCTGGTGTTAACCAACTGTAATTTCGGAGCGTTTTCGTCGCTGTTTGTGCCTGATATACAGCAAACACTGAAGTGGCCATCCCTTCAATGCCGCAGAGAATACCACAAGTGCTTACAGATCTATAAGTGCATCAATGGCCTGGCTCCAGCATATCTACTAGACGACTTCCACTCCTTGGAGCAGATCCATAACTACAGCACTAGAAATAAAGACCTTATCCGCCTGCCCTTGCCAAGACAACTAAATTTCAAACATCTTTTAAGTACAATGCCGCCAAATCCTGGAACACTCTTCCTCGTAACTTTACGCCATGATCAGTCTCTTACTAGTTTTAAGCTGAAAGTCAAGCAACATCTAAATCATCTCAGTTAATTGTCACATGTATGAACTCTTTAATTGACTTCTTTTATTTTGTTTTTTGTTCTCATTTAATTTATTATTTATTCATATTATTTTGTACAGATCTCCATTTAAACCAGCTATGCTGAACTGGAATTTCTGTATAAATAATGTATATAAATAAATAAATAAATAAAGATACTACTGCAATTTAAAACGGTTCTTTGCTTATCCTGCCATTTGTAGTCCGCAGTTTAAATTTGCATCACTGCGGTAAATCGCGCTATTTTTTTTTTTCTGTTTGTTACAGCAATTCTCCCTTGTTATTGTTGGTGAATAAAATTCTTCAGTCCAGTTCTTCCTTGGAAAGAGACATGCCTCGCAGTGAAGATCTAGCTTCGTCCATGACCAACTATACTGTAGATAGGGTAAGCATTCTCTTACAACGCGTTGCTTTGGAAAAAGCTGTTGCGGTGTCCCGCCTGTACTCTGTGTCTATACGTACATTTTTTTGTGTGTGTGGGTTGTTTCACTCATCTTTTTGTTTGGCGAAGCTAATAAAATAAAATAAAATAAAATAAAAATAACATTTATAGATACTCTGTGCTAGATAATTATAGCGTTCCTCGACCTTGTGTAACGCAGTATCCTCCTCAGATAAACTAAAGATCTTTGTTGCTTCACTATTTCAAGAAACAGACTGCCTGTAATATCAAGTGGTCACTTAAATTCTCTAGGAAACGAAATCTTTCTTTTATCGTTTTTACAGGAATGGTTTCGTCGTCTGGCTGAGCAGTGTTGTTTTGCTAGTCACCCAAAAGACAAGGTGGCTAAAGCTGTTATTCCACAGGAGGCCATTCAGATGCTGAGTGTTTTGAGCGTTGAGGAGGTTTCCGACATAGTGAATCACCAGGTTTGCTTTAATTAATGTGACAAGTGGGGGAGGAAGCGTGGCCAAGCGGTTGAATCGCTGGGCTTGCAGTCCGGAATTCAAGTCTCTTGTACCGAGTGTTAGTCCTCGGCCACACTTTTAAATAGGCAACAGGTCACCTCCTACAGGGTTTCTTAAACCTTTTTTATGTTTATTTGACATATTTGTTTCGTGTATTTGCTCGGCCACTAGCTTTTGTGCTATAAATACTGCCGGGGTAAATAAAGGTCATTTATATTATTGTTTAGTCCAATCAAGGGATTTATTTTTCAGTGACCGACCAAGGTATACAGGAAAAAAGAAATTCCGAGTTATCATAGCTCTCCAGGTTTCCAATTTGTATGGGTTATCTACCCTTGAGCTATAGGAGTCTTCTGGGAGCTGGGGCGTTAAACTAGGTTCATGTGGCGTCCTGGAACCAGGTTGTGGTATTTGCTGAAGTGGAAGTAGAAGGGAATTATTTTTTCCCGTTTTCGTGGATCAAATTCATTCGTGACTTTTGGTTCCACATTTCTTCTTTCTCTTTATTCAATCAAGGACTTTGACATCTGTCTTCTTGAGGGATGCATATTACGTGGTATAGAAAGAACTCTTCAGCTGACCGCGAGAAGACAGAATCCGGAGGTAATCCTTGTTACGAGGTGTCTCGTTTGCACTTTTACTGAGCCTTTCAACCTTGAAGCCGTGATACCAACATGCATAAATTACTCGCTGTTCTCCTGATATTTCTCATGTCACTAGTTGGGAGAAGCTGTTTTAAAAAACATCCAAGACACTAGACTTGTTGCAGTCCCTGTGTAGACAGGCGGGCGGGCAGGTGGGCAAAAAATCCGAAACTTGAAACGAATGAGCCGATGGGTTTTTTTCCTCCTCGCTCCAGTCTCCGCACCGCGTTACTGATGGCTTGAGTTCTCGTTTCTCCAGAAGGGGACTGCTTGCAGTCTTTCAAGACACTTCATCTTCGAGCTTTCTTGTTCATTTTCGTTATTCACGTGACCTTTATGTATGTTCGAGTAGTGATTTTGGTACGAGAAATTAGAGCCGAGGTTGGTTTCAATTTTTGCCACGATTTAAGAGCGTTGGGAAATTTAACAAATCGTATGTGGCTCAGCGTTGTCTGTACTCTTATCGACAACGATATTCGTCATCACACTGATCAAAATGCATTCTATTTTTTTTTTACCACAATATATATCAATTGCGTCACACGATGACGCAAGCAGCGTTGTCTAGATTCTTATCGACTATGGTAAATTAGCCAATCAGATTGCGAAATTACTAGCAGGTGTGGGAAATATATAGTGTGAGCGACCTTTTCCAAGTTCTCGTTGTTGGTTGGTTAGTTGTTGTGGTCTCGACAAAGTAAACAATGGAGCAGTTTGTTAGGTTGTGGTTGCTGAAGGTGCTCTTTCCCAGTGTTCGTTGTTGTCTTTGATTGTCATTTCTCTAATTTACGATGAGGCCAGTTTTGAAACATCTTGAAGTTATTTTCATTTCCAATTATCTCTTTCAGGAACCTGCCAATAGTGTATTCCACAGTACAGAGAACTTGGAGAATACTGACATCGATAATTTATTGTTCGTTTCCAACCTCAGTTTGTTCTCACATATTGAACTTGTTGCCAAGGATGTCATTCAATCACGGACCTTCAGAGGTAATAAAAAGTGTTTTTTTGTCCGGCGTATGCATGGTTTTTGTGTCCCCGTTTATTTCATGTTCTAGGTTTGTTGTTGACAAATGCCAAATAATTTGCAACCCTTACTACTGGACCAACAAAGCTCAGGTTACATGTTCCTCACGTCAGTAACAGTGATTTTCATGGATATGTGCAGGGCAATAAACATGGCGATCATCTCCAAATGGACTATATCGTGTGGCAAACAAAAAAACACTAAGCTATCATTTAAAGCCACGATGAGTACCGTCGTTCATGGTATTAAATTTGACCTTGCTTTTTTTTATACCCAGACAGTGAAAATTCCTCCAAAATCCAGTGTTTCTGTTTGGCCGCTGACCGACTGACGTCCCTCTGTAACGATGCTGCCTGGTGCAAGAGAGTCACGTGTTTATCCAAGGCTCTTGTGGCTTTGGCTAGTGCCATTCCCACTCTTCCTAAACATTGCAAGATCCCTGAGTCCGGAAAGGAATTTCTTTTTCAATTTATCTTTATTCCATTGGCGGTAAGTACCTTTTTTGTAGCTTTTTGGTGACATGTGGAGATCCAAATTAATAAGGAATTAAATATCTATGACATGTATTGTACAAGAATTTTCTTCTGAAGTTGTTGAAGTGCCTATGAAGCGAAATTTGTTTCTCGCTAATTTTAGAGTTTACTCCTAAAAACTCAAGATTCCAAAATTTGAGGTGCTCTTGATTTAAATTGGCGATTTTACAAGCGTTTGAAGTTGGGCATTTGAATCGCGCGGCCAAATAGACACGTGGCAGTAGCTGTGACGTAATTTTGGGGACAAGCAATGCAATTATTTCACTATGAATCAGACGCAAACACATTTCTGTACGTCACACCATAGAATTTGGCAAATAAACTCGACCCAGACCCCAGACCATTTTTTTAAGGCAAATAGCCCAAACGATCGAAAAATCGCCAATTTTAATTACGAATACCTCAAATTTTGGATTCTTGCGTTTTTAGGGGTAAACTGTAAAATTAGCACGAAACATTTTGTTTCATAAGCACTTAAAAACAACAGAGCAGTCTCCGATTGCCATGTATTTGCTTTCGATTTTCGTTGGTTGAGATCACTTCTTGGCTGAAGAAAAACAAAAACCTGTTTCCGCTTGGATTATACTCCTTTTCGCGCTTGGCACTGGTTCTGTGTTGATCTGCGTTAGCTCCGATCGCACGTTTTCCCGCCCCTTGCACCTATTGCATTTTCCCGCGCTTACATCAGTTTTGTGT
>JAEMWC010002082.1:0-63934 GCA_016490735.1 Pachyseris speciosa | reverse complement strand
CATCAGCGATACCACACCAGAAACAAAGGGAGAAAAAATTAAAGCAAGGATAAAAGTGAACCACAACATATCTAATAATGCCTTCAATGTGAATGATTTTGCAAAATAAAGCAAGTTAGCTATCTAACTTACAAAAGCTTTTCTTTTTGTAGAGAGGCATGTGGTTTTCGAGAGAGGTTTTCTGTAAGTATGTATGTGTACTCTTTTTCTTTGGTATATCATGTGGACTTGATGAAAAGTTATAGACTAAGTCAGAGTATTTTTTCTTATACAAACATCCTGTGATTTTGTTTTTAATTGTCACCCTCTTGTTTGCTGATACCTATGTTTGTTTGCTGGGTTGTTACTTCAGAGTCCTGGGATGCAGTTCCGACAGGTGCACCTACCGGTCTTGCTGGAATCGCAAGGATTGTCTAATGATTTAGTGGTAAGAACCCTATTTTGGATAATGTATCACTTCTTTGACAGTTACTTCCATAACCTGGTGCTTTACTATACGAGCAATATTTTGTCTACAGAGCGCACAGTCTGACAATTTCAAAAGGAAGGTCTACATGTATGGTTGTAGTTATACTTGTAATAATGTGGGTTATGAATAATTCTGATTATAGTCCTTTGGAGTAAAGCTACTTTGTAAATTGTGGAAACTGGACTTCAGTGTACTACCATTTGTACATGAACTTTTACTGAAGATCCATCTACATAAAAGTGGTATTACCAGTATTTTATCTTTTTGCATCTTTCATAGGTTGAGGAAACAAATCAGGCATTAGATGGCCAGACTGACCATCCAGGGACCCATGGTATCAATGACTTTCTTTTCTGTTGTAAACACATTATTCAAACGCATTATTCATGGATGGCTTGTGCTGTCCTATCAGCAGACAAGCATTTGTGGTAGACCACCTGACAACTCTCGTGTACAGTGTCACACAAATGTACAACAAACCAAATAGAAGATGGTTTTTCATGTTGTACGAAAACACTGCGTACTTGAGGTGTGTTAAAAAGTGGTTGTGGAATGCATTAATCATAGGCATGTACACATTTAGATTCAGTAGTTTCGTAGTTTATCAAAAGTGCATTTTTTCTCATAGAAGGTGAAATTATCCATCTTTTGTTTGGCATACATTAATTATGTTGATTCTGTATCTATCTGTTTGTCCTTGTTTTTTGTTCGACAGCAAAACTGCTATCTATATCAACACTGCAATACTTTGAGGCAAAATCATGTTCTCTTTTTCTTTTGCAGGATATCGAATTGTGAATGTCCATCGTTCCCCGATCAAAGAAGACCTAATAAAGCTTTTTGCTGACCCAGCTGTACTTCAACAAGAGCTTGACTGGAGAGTCATTGACAACTACAACAAAAACAACAACAACAACAACAACTTTATTTATCTTTACATATAAAAGTTAAGTAGTTTGCCCCGCAAATAGCTGAGAAGCTAGTCGTGGCGGGGCAAGACAAATACATATACAACTCAGATGAGTAGCTTAGGAAACAAAACAAAACAAAACAAAAAAAACAAAAAAAACAAAAAAAAAAAAAAGATCCTTAAATTAAAACAAGCCTCGCAGATAAATAAATTAAACGAAGATGTAGTTAACACAGCACTTACTGACATACAATGAGGAAAAGAAAAGAAAAACAAACATTAATTAAAGAGATTAAAAACTGGATCTATATACCTACTTTTTTAATGATCATGGGGATTTGAATATAGTCATCATCCTTTCTAAAATATCAAATAACAATTTGCGAAGAACTCGTTTGAAATTTTTTTTAGGAAGATCCGTTATATAGCGTGGTATCTTATTCCACAGTTTTACTCCGAGTCGAGAAAAGGAATTGTTTAGTATTTCGAGTCTAGAACTTTTAACAGCGAACTTTCCAGATGTAGACGATCGTGTATTGTATGAGTGAATATTACGCGTTTTCTGAAATAAATTTAGAATATTTGTTGGGGCTTTATTATTATTGATATCATACATTAAGGTTGATACCGATTCATAATAAAGAAAAGTTATTGGTAAGACGTTTGCTTCGAGAAATAAAGGAATTGCATGGTCATGCCAGTCTGCGAAGTACAATAAGCGAAGAGCTCTTTTCTGAAGAATTAAAATTTTATTAAGATAAGTCTTGCATGCCTGGCCCCAGGCAGCAAGACCGTAGGTTAAATATGGCTGAACTAGTGACTTATAGATATTCAAAAGTATTGGTCGAGGTACAGTGTGGCGTAGCTTTGCAATCAGCCCAACATTTTTGCTAATTTTTGTAACAATAGAATCAATGTGATATTTCCAAGAGAGATTCTGATCAATGAGAACGCCCAGATATTTTATATAGACTTTAGACTCGAGATGAACATATTTATTCTTTTCATTATCAAACATGCAAAGTTTTGGTTGGTAAGTAAGTCGCTTTTGGTAAGGATGAAATATTACAAAGTTGGATTTTTTTATATTAAGAGTTAGTTTATTGGCTGTCAGCCAGTTATAAAGGTTTTGAAGTTCGTGGTTGTTGACTGTTGTTTCAAGATCTCTCAAATTTTTGTCCGCATAGAGAATGTTGGTGTCATCTGCAAAGAGGTAAAACCCTAATTTATTTGAGCATCTGTGGATGTCATTGACATAAAGCAAGAAAAGCAATGGTCCAAGAACTGATCCTTGAGGAACTCCACATTCAACAACGGCCTTATCTGATATATGATGGTCTACTTGCGTTGTTTGGGTACGATTTTTGAGATACGAGGAGAACCAATCATTAATTATTCCACGAAAGCCATAGTGATTGAGCTTATCAAGCAAAACATCGTGATCAACGGTGTCGAAAGCTTTTTTAAGATCAATGAATACTCCACAGGAAAACAAACGCTGATTCATGTTTGACTGTATATCGTTTACAATATGAAGTATTGCATGCTGGGAGGAGGGTGTTGGATCTGGTGTCCAGAGAGATATTCTTGCCACATTTTGGCAAGAAATATTTGCATCCCTTACTACAGGCGATGTTGAGAAGGTGCCATGTATCAGGCACGATCACCAGAAGACAGAGTGGGAAGCCGTGTGCCGTGTCCTGGTGTATGGCTTTCGCTTTGCCGGCTATGTACCAATTTGCTTGTCGAACTCCTTACTTCATTCATGTATTATGTTACAGCTGATGATAGGGAAGTGTTAACAAAGTGTTTATCAGGTGACTTGGACTGTCAGGATGATGACCTCCTAGAATTGCTATCCAGCTACAAGTGCTTCAAGCTGCCTACCAAAGATAATATCAAGGTCCTACTTATGGAGTTGGCACATCAAGAGATAATCCAGAAGGCCAGATATGTAGCACAGTGCTGGGCCCCAATTATCAGTGCTCTAAAGTCAGATCCAAATTTTTGTAGTGTCAAGAGTATCAAGGAACTCTTTTTGGACTTAAATCCAAATGCCAAAAAGGTCATTAAGGCACTTCATCCCAAGGTGAATAATGAATCAGAAAAGCAAAGCTTCGAATTCCTGAAGAAGTTCATCAAGTCCTTAGATCGATCCTCCCTGAAGGGCCTCCTTAAATTTGTTACTGGAAGTGATGTCCTACTGAAAGATAAGAGGATATCTGTTGCTTTCTATGTTGTAGATGGCTTAGCAAGGAGACCAATTGCACACACCTGTGGTCCTTTGCTTGAAGTACCTTGCACCTACCAGTCATACAATGAGCTGGCAGAAGAGTTCACCAGTATCATGAGAGAAAAGGAGGGATGGACCTTTAACATTGTCTGAACAGTTGCATCTTTGCTCAAAGAATGAGAGTTGCAAAATATGCACTAATTATTTACCTTAAAAGTCACATGGTGTTATTTTGGTATGGGTATTTTTCCCCATTCACACCAGTGTAGTTACATGTATCAATAGTAAAACAGTAGCAACTCTCAACATTTGAAGTTCTTCAAGAATAAGCAATTCATCAGCCCCAAACAACATAATCTTATCCCTTGGCCCATACATGTAAGCCTATGTATATGTTGTGGTCAAAATAAAATTCCTTGTCTTCTAACCCTAATTATTCACAAATCATGAATAATTAGGGTTAGAAGACAAAGGAATTTCATTTTGACCTACAACATAAACATTTATGGTAACACTGGGGATAGAACTTGCTTAATTCCTTCTCAAGTAACATTCCCTTGTGTCATTTTCAATCGATATAGGATTCATGGATAGAATGGAATGTGATAACTGATACAATGCCACTCCTTGGCACAATTGTTGTTGTTTGATTACTGTTCAGATATTTGATCCCCATTCCATATTTGATAGTGATGTCTTCTGTGCTGAAGAATTCTTGTAGTAGCTGACGCGACACGGACCGCCGGTACGTTTTACGTTGAATTATTCTAGATTTGGTTTTAACACTTGCTACAACTCTTCTTAACATGAATTGGATCAATCAAGCAAAAGGTATTGCTAGTGTTCTACCAAAATTAGGTCGATGGTTTCGAACAAATATAAGCTTAAAGACGGTCAGTTGTCGACCGTCGAAGCCGTTGTGATCAATTCAAGCGGCCTGCTTGTGCGTGTAAGATTAGCATGATTCCTCTTTTGAGAACAAAAATCCCTCGTTTTAGGCCAATAAACCCTCCTTTGAGGACAATAAGCCCAATTTTGAGGCTGACATAAATTAATCGCTCTGTCGAAGACAAATCGAATGTTCACGCGAACGTAAACATATTATTTATACTACTCAGTTCCACAGATGTTTGTAGATAAAACTGCAAGAATTGTTGTGAAGTTTTTTGCTGATGGAGACAGTCTGAGTTTTCATTGCTATGTACACCTTAAGAGTTGACACAGTGTTACATCAAATTACCATATTTTTGTCAGTGCAAGTGCACAATAATTAGTTTCATGTGAGATAACTAGCAGTACTAAATTGTTTATTCTTGTTTGGTTATTCGTTTCTTGGTATGAATTGAGATATTACAATCATACCCAAAGTCAACGTTTGATCAGTTTATATTTTATTCACAAGTTACGTGACAAACTATCTGGTTATTGAACGTTTTTTAACTTGTTGGTTATGATAAAAACTTGGTAATGTCACCAGTAAAATGAAACGTGTATTTGTAACTTGACCTTCTTGTCTCAGGTTTGAAATAAATATTTTTCAGATTGTGTGGTCTCAGTTTCATACCGTAAATGCAGCCTCGCGTTTCAGCACAACATTGTAGGATTTTGCACGTTGTTCTTCAAAATTGTCTCCCAAAATTGCACCCACGTTGGGCACAGACTAAACATAATGCTGAAATTCTCGATTTATTTTTAGAAAAAATGAGACCCCTCCTCCCCCAAGTGAAATGCATGGCCTATTTGAAGTATTTTGAAAATGCCATGAACCACATTCCCATTTCCCAGCCCTCTCCCCCTCCTCCAAGTAGTACCCGAATGCCCCTACAGAATGGTGTCCATGTCAGGTTCCATTTGTTTCCAACCCCTGGCATGTCATGTGAAATCAGTCACAAATATCATCAGTTCGAAGCACTAGACTCGTGTACCCTACTGGGTACCTATTTTTTTAGATGTAACCGTGGTTTCTCTCTTTTTTCTTTTTTCTTTTTTTTTTAATTGCAACACAAAGGGCACTACTAAACTACTAAACAGACACTACGTACAATACAATACTTCCTTAGAGTACAATTCTTACACTACTTTTACAGTTTGGTTTCTTCCCTTACCTATATACCTAGCGAATTACAATGCAGAACGGGTTTGCACTTAGCCTCTAGCATCTTGATATTATTGTACTTAGCAGCAATGTGACGTTCAGTTTCATATTTTCTTTTAATTAGTTCCTTGTAGGAAGAGGAAAAAGGAAGACTATTATTCCTACGGCAGTTCCATAAATGAAGCTTAACCTAAGACGATTACGTAGTTAAACAGAGAACATTTAGTATCTGTGACACCAACTAACATGAGTTTCCTTTGTTCTATGGCTATAGCGAACCAATAAGATTCAAATTCGTCCCAAAATGCACATGAGTAAACACAGTAATGGAATAAATGATCAATTGTTTCCACACCAGTATTGCAAAAAGTGCAAAGATCGCTTTGTATTAAACCTATCTTAGGTAAGCGGGAAATTTGTAAATAAAATGTCATTCAGTAGTTTAAACTGAAAGCATTGCTCGTATGTTTCACAGATACAGGACCTTATTAATGAGAAGGCCTTTTTTGTTTCCACATCATCAATAGAGAATTTAAATTTCAACTTTGTGAAGCCTCAGGACTCTATCGCCTTACAAGATACAAGCAGACCGTAGAAATCCCTAGATTTGCTAAGTGCTGGCCGGGGTCAAAAGGTTTGTCACCGATTTTAAATTGCAGTGATCTGATATGATCTTTATTAACTTTGCGGCTTCGAATTCTTAGATGACTTGGTACAGCGCAACGCAACACCAGTCCAGGTCAGAAAGTTGGAATTTTTTAAACCACTATGCTGTGCAAGGTTAAAGGACCCTGTGTTACTCAAATCAAATTTTAAATCGCTTAAAAGAACAATGTTTGCGCTATTATAATTATTATTAAATATAGGTTTACCGTTTACTCTGATGTTATGATTGCTCCAGATGATTGTTTAGTAGAGAATTATAGGTTGACGTTTATCAACTTCTGATTCTATTAAACGGAATAATTTCTTTGCCTCAATAAGATATAACGATAACTACACAATCGGTTTTAGTTATCTTAGGTTCATTTTGACCAGCTGTGTTCTCATTTGGAGGATATCTACTTGTCGGATGAGTAACGTCCAAATGTCAAACGTCGTGGGTCATAGTCAGGTTAATGAAGTTTTTGTAAATTGATTGGCAGTAATGCGTTTTGGTCCCCCCACCTAGCCTAACCTACCTAACCCAAATTCAGTCACCAGTCACCAGTCACCAGTTACCAGTGACCAGCGACCAGCGACCAGCGACCAGCGACCAGCGACCAGCTACCAGTATTTTAGACCCGCCGAATTTGCCAAGTTGAACAACCTTGACGTGCTCCTCAAGGTTTGGTTCAATAATAAACGACAACGAGATACGGGGGAACAAAATAGGCCTTCTGAAGCTTAATTCACACGTACTGTAAGCTGGATAGAGTAAAGCTGGAAACATCTGTTTACATTTAATACGTTGTTTTTATTTTGTTCTTATTCGCCAAACCACGAGATGATATCGATAAGTAATGAATGAAATCAATAACTAATCAATGCAATCAATGACCAATCGATACAATCTTTGACACAATCGATAACCAAAAATTTTGTGGCTTATCGATTAGTCATCGACTACTCATTGATCATCGGCAATAATCAATGACTAATCAACCGATTACCTATCGATTACCTATTGATTAGTCATTGATTTCATTGCTGTCATTACACTACGAGTACAGTGGAACCTCGTTAATACGATCACTAAATTGGCCGTATTAACGGCACATGAATACCTTTAATTCCGCTATAAATCAACCTATTTACAATTATTCGTCAACCTTACAACAGCAATTCATTGCAACTGAACAAAACCGAGTTACGTATAATGCGAAAAAACAGTGACGTCTTTCAGTCTCTCAAAACGATATGGCCTCTTGTAAAATGTCCGTTACAGCCGGTATTTGTCAGATTGTGTCTGTCTTCATTGAGCTTCCTCACCAGTCAATGTAACCGGTCGTATTAACAGGGTAATTTTGTAAAGAAAATAAGGATTAAGCACTCCAAATGATTGTCGTTGGTCGTAATAACGGGGTGGTCGGATTAACGGGGTTTTCGGATAGGCGAATGTGTGGCCTTTTGCTCGGGCCATAAAAAAGTGGTCGTAATAAAGGGGTGGTCGTATGGCGGGGTTCCACTGTAGTCCCCTTTTCGCTTAGTCCGTTGTGCGTGACGTGAAAGAAAACCGCGAGAAAAAAATGGCCGCGCGAAATCCTGGAGGAGGGGAGCGCGCGAAAGGAGGGACTAGCGCCTAAGCCAGGGAGTTTGAATTATGCGTTGCTCTCACAACGCAAAAATATGATTGGCTTATGTTGGGAGCGTTGAAAACTTGTTGTCAACATTCGAGATACGTGTGACGTCTTGCAGGAATGTTTTGGAACCGAATCAAATTCGTAGCGGTACCAGAGCGAATCGAAGCGTTGGAATCGCGCTTCGCAAGCCGTGATGTTCTTGCGAATCTGCCAACAGGCTTTGGAAAGATTTAAATTTATCCAATGTTTTGTTTGGCAAAACTTTCCGCCTCCAACCCGACTGCGAGCGTATTAGTGATTTCGCCGCTCAACAGCATCGTCCAAGTCAGCGAATATGAATCCACTGAGCTTGGCCCCCGGGCGGGGGGTACTCCCAAAAAGTTGGGTGGGGATGTGCGGCCTACTTTACAAAACCCTTACCCTATTTATGACCAAAATCTGCGATATTCCCTACCCTATTTATGACCTGACCAAGTATTCGATATCCTATTTAAGACCTGACCATTAAATCAAAACTCTGTTTCAGACCTGCGTTATAATAAGTTCCCTGTTCCCTGTTATTACTGTATCATGTGCGAAAATGTAATAAAGTTGTCTTGTCTTGTCTTGTCTTGTCCTGTCCAGACCAATGTTAAATTACCGTAAACATAATTTGTGAAGGGCTTTTGTTAATTTCTTTTCGATACTGATGAAAAAGTGGCTTTTTCTTAAAAAACATACCCATATCAAGGCTAGAGTGCAAAAACAATAACCTATTTATAAACAAAATGGCCAAAATAGGTTAAAATCGAAACCCTATTTATGACCAAAACAGCTGAAAAACCATACCCTTTGGGGCCGCACATACCTATATAGCTCAAATAAGGGAGTACCCCCTCGGGGGGCTTGGCCTTCCTGCCGTTCATTTGAAAGATTGAACCGGACTTTCACTTGAAACCGGACATTCACCTTAAACTTTCCGCTGCTATCGGCAAACATTTCACCGCAGCTGGATGATCCCCTATGACAAATACATAATGTAAATTCTCGTTAAAACTCTGTCAAGATGAGAAATCCTACACCGAAAAATCACACGGTCGTGAAAGGTCAAACTCTGTGGCTTAGGCGGTAGTCCCTCCTTTCGCGCGCTCCTCGCCCCCAGGATTTTGAGGGGCAATTTTTTTCTCGCGGATTTCTTTCGCCTCACGCGCGACGGACTAAGCGAAAGAGGGACTACTCGTAGTCTCTGAGTCTATGATGTCGTTGATGTCATCAATTAGTGTTACGAGTTCGAATGTGGTTAGAGGAATGTAGTTTGAAGTCCAGCAGAACGCAGGGATGTCGGAACAGCAACAAGGAGATTTATTCCACAAGACCGTAGTGATTACTGCTTAAAGACGCTTTTACATAACTCACAGCTTTTCCAGGCTTGAGAGTTAAAACACGACCTCTGTAACACAACTCACAGCTCTTCCAGGCTTGAGAGTTAAAACGCGACTTCCGTCACACTTGAATAAACACGGCCTCACCGCTTGTAAACACTACTCGATCAATCGATTCTCTAAATCTCTAGCTCGGTGGCTAACATACCTTTTACATAAAATTCTAGAACCTTCTTAAATAGGCTAAAATTAGTAGCATTACAACATTGACGAAAACTGCTGATTCATGCTGACGTGATGTAAAGATATGCCTAATTAATATTCTAGACATACAAGAATGTTCCAGACAGTCACGCAACGCCTAAAAGCAATTTTTATACATAACAATTAGTTATGTCTGGTATGTAGTTGACACTAACGCTTATTGATCTGCACATGCGCCTAGAGCGAATATTGGTTTTGTTCAAAAGAGAAAAGTACCACAAGGAGACGACCCTCTTACCCGGGACAACTAAACGGGACCTAAGAGGTTTTCTGAAACAAATATATAGCTTTATGAAGTAATCAAACAAGTAACGCAGATATAATGTTTTACGTAGTGCTCACAAGTACCTACCTCATTCTACCCCATCCCCCCTTCCTGCAAGGCTAATCAATTTATTGAAATTAATACAAACATTGAAGTTTACACCTTATCGCCATAGTGCCTTATTATTATCCTTGATATTGCCAAAACATACAAAGGCGGTCTACAACTGTTTAATTGTATGGATTGAAAATTCGATTACAAAATCTGAAAACTCTTTCTGTTTTTCCTTTGAAAGCTTCAAGTACGTTTGAAATATTGTCTTGCTGTCGTTCTTTCGCCTAGGTTTTTGTGTGCCATTTGAGCGATTTTCGTTTGACTGGATTTGACGGTCTGACAGGTACACAAATTTAAGGAATTTGAATTTTGTATGTAAAGGATCCGGTCAGTGTAAAACGAAGACTGCGGATCGGGGGTAAAGTGCAGATTGTGTTAACATTTCCATCATTGAGAGCTATTAAACTGTAAACAGGCTAACCGCTGTATCATTTAGGCTAACCTGAGTGATATTCAGGCTGACCGAAGTGATATGCAGTCTAACCGGAGTGTAGACTTTCACTACAATTAGCCTGAATAACCTTTTTACGGTTAGCACTCGATAATAGAAACAACAAGATACATGAAGTCTGTAAGGTGAAATGGTGAAAGGGTCGAAGCTTAATTGTAAAAGTGGGCAGTTAATGATTGGCTCTTTTAATGTTCAAACAATAGATACGATCAATAAATACTGTGTGTTTCACTGCGTTTTTTCCCTGTGTGACTTACATTACAATTTTAACTCAGCAAAAGGTGGAGGCGCGTGCAGTGGCCTAATGATATGGTTAGCATACTAACTAAAACTAAAACTTGACATTTTGGCTTCAGACTGAAGCACAATATGGCCACCGCCCCAGACCCAGATGAGGTGCTGCGTTCGACAAGACGAAAGAAAAATTTTCAACGTATTTCACGACTGCTGATAAGCGGAGGCACTACACTACTGAGTGAGATTTCTTATTTGATTTGTCCACCAAGCAAGCTTCCCACAATACTGAAAAATCCAGCCACAGAGATATAACTCAGATCAGCAAAGCTTACCAAGTCACAGTGGGACTGTCTGTACCCTTCCCCAGGGGTGTATGGGCAATCGGCAGATTTTGATGTTACCTTGCTGTTCAGGTTGCTAAGGACAATATGCAATCTCACCCCTTCTACCACCTGACGGAAGGCCTTGCCAACAAGTACAGATCACAGTTTACCTGCAGATTTGGCAAACATTAAATATTACCGAGACACAGTGTACGGTCACGTAAACCAAAGCATGGAAATTACAGATGACGAGTTTCTATCACTTTGGCAAGATCTCAGCGAGGCTCTTGTTAGAATTGCGGGTCAGATCAGTCCATGAAAGAAACATGAATGGCAAGTTGCCATTTTTGACTCTTTGAGCAATCCCCTTACAGCAGAGGATGAAAGAAATGCCCAGGAACTGCGGGAGTGGTACAGAAACGATATAGAAGTAAAGGAATTCACAGCAGAACTGAAATCTACAACTAAAGAAATGCAAGATGGCATGGAACGTTTGGAGACTAGTTTGAAAGTTGTCGATCGAGGGATAGAAGATAATACATAGCTAATAGAAGAGAAAGTTGGGGGGGGGGGGGGGGGGGGCTTAGAAACAACAGTTAGAGAGGAAGCCCAGGATATCAACGATCAGCTGGATGAGATGCATCTATCCATAGACAGGCTCAGCTCCTTCGCTGGTGTCTCTCAAACAACGGCAGGTTAGTGGCTTCTTATTAGTAGACGTACTAAAATATAACTTTGTACTACAGTGTACGTGAAATTTTCTCTGAAAGGACGGTGTTCTCCATGTATCGTGAGTGGGGTTTAAGTTCGTTACTATATAGATGGTGTTCTGTTGTCAATGAGGTTGTAAGGTAAGATCGTTATTGGTCGGGAAGTCATAACACTAATTAAAGAAACACTGAACTGAAACAAAGCGGACAACAGTGGTGAATATCATTGTTCACAGTTTGTTTTAAGCGTCTTTAAAGAAAAGCACAAATTTTCTCCAAAACTTTCTTTTTCTCCATAATTCTGTCCAGTTGACCATTCTTAGCCTCTAACGAGCAAAATTTGGCTCGATGAAGGAATTCATACATTTTAATAGTAATAAAGAGAGAACAGAAAGAGACAACTCGCAGACAGAATGATTGTTCCCACCGAGTTTAATTTTAGTTTTTGTTTCCACCATCTAAAAGTCGATAAAGGGCTGCGCTACGCTATTTATAACAAAGAATGGATCAATCGCCCGATGAACCTCCAAATGCTCAGAATCACCCAAATTTGTGTTCATCACAACTATGACACACAGTAGGTAATACTACTAAGCAATAATGAATGTTTTGACGTGATAGTTGAAAGACATTCTCAGTCCTAAAAAGGCACAGAATCACAGTTATTATAGCCGGGGTTAAGCTAGTTTGAATATTCATTTCAGAGGGGGGAAAGATGGCACAATACTTATAATCCGAGGGCACCCTGTTCTGTACTTGTCAGAACCATCACATTATAGCCTTCAGTTCAAATGCAAATGCCATGATGTAGGAGCTGGACGAACTGGCAAATGATAAACAGCTACTCAAACTGATTTGCTAATTGTGTGGACAGCCAGTTGTCACAGATGCCAGCGCCCCCATGTATCCTCTAGTTTAATGGCGATGCAAGACGGCAGATCATTATCACCACTTTTACTATCATCACACCATCTGCACCATCGCCCCACCATCACCGTCACCACCACCATCAACCCCACTAGCAGCAGCATCATCAACATCAGTATTTATTCTATATATTTATTTATTTATTTATTCAACATGCATGTATATTTATTTTATCTCTTCACTCATCCCATACTCACAATTATTATACTTACTCTTTAAACAGTCCTACCCGCTACCCGTCTAAATTAGCCATAGCTATTTGCGGGTTAGCGCTTTTTTGTATTGTTGTTAATTTTAATAAACTTGAACTTGAACTTCACCACCACAGTACCAGCATCTAACCATCGTCGTCGCGATCGCCATCATCGTCATCTTCATCACCACCATTAGTCCCTCGCACTACCAGGATAGCACAGGGCATCCAGCAGTAATCGCCATTTCGTTAGGTGCTTCGCTAACATCTTGACGCTAAAATAAATTCAGTGACGAGCACTGATGTCCGTACTGCGGTTATGCGTTTCAGGAGCACTTGCTCAATGGGCAACTCTCCTTTTGACTACTTGAGATCGAAGTTGAACTTTGGTCACATATTTGTCTCCTCGTGACCACGGCACGCCTCAAATGAACGGTTGCTTGTTCCAATGTAAAGACCAATTATTCGCCCCTCATAATTGGAATTGAGGCTTTTAGCGAGAGGGTCCTGCTGACAGTTGTTGTCTGATCATTTGTCATACCACAATGTGAACCGTTAATGCAGCAGTTGTTTTTGTTTTCACTACAGGCAAGAGTATATCCGTGAGTCTGGAGCAGTCGAGTGGTCAGGTAATAAGTCCTAATCAGGTCTAGGTTACTTCAAGATTAGCATGCGGCTTGAACGCCTGTTTGAGGCAAAATTATGTGGATTTTATTAATTGATTAAGGAGGCTTCTTGACTGTCGCACATGTAGACTGCAACATTAAAACAGGGTTGCTACTTATCTAGATGCGAAACAATTCCCCCGACATTTCACGGACATTAAACCAGTAGTCACTGGAGTAAGACCGGCGAGGAAGCAACAAAAACGCAGATATTATTTGAAAAACCGTTACATTTTTCGAACATTGAAAATCTTCTGCAAAACTACTGGCTATTTCTTGACCTATCGCCGATTTTCAAAATTCTGGGACTTGATGAAAACGTTCCTGACTTTCAATAACCGTGGCAAACCTGTAATATCAATAGTTTGAAGAGCTTTTCAACCGAGGAAACAGACTCTTTTATTTTGGGCAAGTAGAATCCGGCTTTTATATGAACGTAATGAAACAAACCGTTTGTTTCATTACGTTCTTATAAAAGCCATGTGCAACAGACAAAATAATCTGAATTTAAAGATGAGAGATGAAAAATCAAAAGAATGGTATCGTTTTTGGTGAGCTGACGTTTTGAGCAAATCAAAGCCGACGCTTACCAAAAAGCGGCCCCCTGACAAAGTGTTGAGCGAGAAATGACTTTAATACTATACCGCTGAGGACATTCTGCAGAATTAAACAGATTAAGGACAAGTTGAGAAAGTCTGTAAAGATTAGAAATTTGAAATATAATTATCCTATAATCGCAATTACATCCACGTCAATTGTAATTGACTTAAAAAGTCTTCTTAACCTTTATGTTAGCATCTCACCGTGATGAACCCTTTTCAAACTAGCCGACGCCCATTTTCTTTTTCTTTTAGATTATTCTCACTTACAACACCACGAAAAACCAATCACGAGTTGTGTGGACTGAGCCTGGCCTTGGGAGCAATAGCAATTCGTCTTATCTGATGTGCCAAATGGAGTGGCACACAGTCAGAGTTACCAAAAAGGGACGTAACTTGACGATAACCCTGGATGACTACCAGGCAGTTAGCAGTCCTGTGACACATGACGAGCGCGTGGTCGGAGAACTCTTTCTTGGTGGCTTCCCAGGTAAACCTTCATCATTGCCTCGATTTGGTTCGCGAATATGTTGGGTAATCGTTCTAAAATGTCTATTTCCAGAAGTGAGACTTCTGTGTCCACGAGGTTTAAAAACTCGAGAACATCTATGAGCACAGTTTTGACCAATCGAGTTTTGTTTATTAAACATAACAGATCTATTCAAACACAACCAAATCAAACCAATCAAGTGAAATCCAATCAGCCGAACGTTATTGAATGCTAATTTATGCCATTGCTTGCAGCCAATCCTCAGGTAGGACATTATACAGGATTTAAAGGTTGCCTCAAGTCATTCAGCTCAGATGGAAATTCGCTCCACTTTGCCAAAGCTGCCGAGCTATCGCAAGTTTCCTTGGCATGTCCACTGAACAACAGCGAAAAGGAGTCTGCGGTTAATAGTGGATAAGAACAAGCGGGAACAATAGTGTACAAACTGCAAGATTTTTGTAAGCTTAAGAGATTATATATCAACGATTTCCTGCAAAATGACCCAACTATTCCTGAAGAATATACCACTTTGATATAACGAAATATCTGCCAAAACTGTAGTGCTTTGTTTGGATGCCCGAGAGAACATATCATAAAATTGTGTTGAACAGTATTCGCATTATTTTATATGTAAGATATTCGAGTCTGTAATGACAGACCATGGAACTTAACGAGTTCGGTGTACATACAGCAATGTTCAGCCGCGCATATGTGGAAAAATGACAAATTTATCGTAGAGGTCTACGGCCACATGAAAAAACAAAGCAAACTTCAAGTATACGAGACTGTTTTATTCACATACCTTTCTAGAAGAATGAATAAAATACACCAAATACTAACAGTCTGGTTAGTGTTTGATAACAGATTGTTGACTTATTTACAAGTGTAATTATGAGATTTTAGCCAAGTTATCGTTTTGCTTTGTCTCAGTTACAGACACGAATGTTGTTATATTATAGATAAAAATAAAAATCACATCACTTTCAAATAGCAACATACAATACCTCCTTGATTTAGTGTTCGTAGGTTGTTTTAAAGTTAACCACCTCATGAAATTAAGGCGGGGGCACTTCATTTGCACTTCTCTTTTTTCACTTGATACATTCTACACGTCATCATTTCGGTGGAAGTAAGGGAGAAGTATTTAGAAAAGTGTTTACAGGTGTTTTGTACAAGATTCCGTTATGAATATAACCACTTACTTAAGGTTTCGCATCGTTTGTATCGACATTTGCGTTGTTTTATACTACTCTAGATCAATTAATTGACCAGTCAAAGGCGACTGAGGGACATCTTCCCATAAGGACGTCAGGTTACCTGGTGCACTTCCTACAAGAAAAAAAAAACTTTTCTTTGAGGACTTCTTCATGCAGGGATTCGTTCGTAGTAAGTTAAGCTACCTAAAAAAACCTCTTATGAGAGATCTGTATTAAAGAAATAAAAAAACGTACCAAGTGCAATTTTTAGTTATATAAGTACGCGGGAATTTTTAAGAACACGAGCGTTGTGCCTAGCGAGTGTATCTCGCACTTCTCGAGTGTTTTCAAAAATTCCCAAAGTATATTAGATTACTCAAAAATTGTACGATGAACTAGTTTTTTAATTTCGTTTTTATGTATTCTCATTCCGGAGAGTCAAAACCTTGTAACAGTATTTACTTACGCCCGTTCGAGAACGGAGAGGCGAGAACAAGGCGCGGTGGTTCATCCTGTCCACCTAAAACACAACGCAAATGTTAAACAGAAAGAGTAGCGAAGTGTGGAGACAAAATACAAATCTTCGAACAAGGGACTACAAATGTAAGCTTGCACTGTAATAGACCACATTATTATTCCCGGTATTGAACTGGATCTAGCACGAAGTGGAGGCTCTTGCGGGGAAATACATTTACATATGAAAAGATTCCCCTGTGTGAGCCTCGTATGCACGCTAGTTCCAGCTCAATACGGAGAATATCAATAAGGTCTATGTTTAGCATGTGTAACTGCTATATCGGTATATATTAATTTAGAGACGTCTGGATGCAGAAAATGCATAAAGAAATTGACGATCCTGTTCTTGTCAAGAAATATGGTACGTGTAAGTCATAGAACCCCTACTCACCGTGTTCACCAAAACCACTAACGTTCACAGGAGTCCGACTTGATCCAGGAATCCAGTTGGCTTGGTCTGGTCGCTGAACAGAATTTTCCAGAAGTGGAGATATGTTGTCAAATACAGGACTGTGTAAGCCATTGCGAATCGTCGGTACAACGGAGCTCTTTTCCCCTGAAGCAAGACCAGTCCTAGTAGCAAGTCGCTGTGGGAGCGAAGGTGTGGCTGTCTCCCACTGCAGGCCTTCGACGAGTCCCAGATCAGTGCCAATGTCCACTGAAGCTGGTGGAGGAGTGGTGAATGCTTCTTCACTTTTAAATGGCCACTGCAAGAGAAAATGTCTGTCTACCGAACATGATGGTGAGTCCGAGAAGCTTGTGACTTGCTGTGGTGAGTTGAATGAGAAATTGAGCACCTCCTGCTTGGTACCATCGTCTGAAGGTGTGTCCCCGCTGCTTGGGGTCAGTGGTGTAAGAAGAGCTGGCTCACTTGTGCGGCTAGTACTCAGATCACCGTCGGTGTTTGCTCCAGGAGTGACCTGAATTAACATAAACAAGAGGATTTAAAATCATGTAAAGTAAGACGATGGAGCAGCGGGGTTGGCAGAGCTTCAGTCATCAATTTCAATCGTAACTTTCCCTGAATTTAAATACACCGTATCTGGAACCAACCTCGGAGACCTCGGAGACCCAGGGGCAGATAGTCGGGATGGGACGAACAATTCACGGGCAAATTCGGGATAAGCGAAAGTTTAAAAGACGGGCGGCAGAGCCCCTGGGAACATTTCTTTAACGGACCAGTTCGAAAAGCCATTGAAATCCAGTGTTCTGATTGGGGGGAAATTTTCTGGCAAGCTATTTTTCTGCCCAATCGGTGATCAGCATATATCACACTTCTTTCGTGACTTCTTACAACTACAGTTAAATGGTCAATCTGCTTTCAGCCATAATTTTGATCATTTTACTCGTCTCGCTCGTTCCACAGAGTATCCTGGAATTTCGTGCCCCATACAAAGCAAACATTTCAAATTATTTTCAACTGGAAATTCAGAAAGTATTTCTCAAAGGCCTCTTCAAGGTCTCTCTCGAAATTAAGCTGAAACGATCGATTGCAAATGTCAATTTCATCAGCAAAATTAAAAATATTATTAAACTTTGCTGTGCGAAAATTGCTGCGTGCTAAGTACTCGCTCGATCGGCAAACTTGTCGGCCCGTGCAACAGAAATCCCATCGATCTTCCCGAAAAGTTTAAGGAGCGGCCCATTGCCCGTTAGTAAACCAGAAAAAAGGTCCATTGACCCAATGCAAAAATGTCTTCCTTTAAATTATTCTTTTGTTCGTATTCAAAATAGCCTCAATAACCTCGTTCGGGATAACAAATTCTTTAGAATTTTGATCTCAAAAACGAGGTTCGTGAGGCTATTTTGAATACGAACAAACGAATAATTTAAAAGCAGCCATTTTTGGATTGGGTGTATACCAAACAACAACAATTCTAACAGAGAAAGTGGCCGAGTTGCATGCAATTCTTTGCGTGAAGTTTATTATACATGCGATCGGTCTTCATCTTGATTTTCTTAGGGCCTGTTTACATGGAGGGAGGGTGCCCCGGCTAACCGATCTACTCTGCGAGGGCCAACTTTTCATACGTTTCTTTAGAAAACACATTGAAGCGTTTACGTGCAATCTTGTTTGTTGTGCTTGTGCTATCCCACTTTGGTGAGTTGCATGTAACGGCAAGCTATGTTTCAACCCTCCTACCCGGGCCGCCTGGTCAGCCGGGCCGGGGCACCCTCCCTCCATGTAAACAGGCCCTTAGTTCCTTAAGAGTGTTGTTTGGTCAAGCACAAGTTAAACTTGTCGCTTTCTGAGTTTTGTTTGTCCCTTTTCACCAAACCTTCGTCGTAGGAAGAATTTACGAATTAGAAATTACGATATTATGTACATGTTCATACTCTAAAACAGCTGTATTACTCATTCATTTATCCATATCTAACTTATGGTATTACAAGTTGGGGTAGTGCCTGTCAAACAAGGCTACACAAAAGGTCAAAACAAAACAGAATAAATGTGTACGTAGCATATTCTTTGCTCATAGCAGGGATAGTGCTATGTCCTATTTCAATCTTTTGCAAATCCTCACACTCGAGAACATTTACAAATTCAAATTAGCTCTTTTTATACAGAAAATTAATAGTGATCCCGCTAACATTCCAGCAATATTTTCTGGAACTCTTACACTAGCTTCTGAGATCCACAGCTATAATACCAGATTTGCGACAAATTTTAATATTTATAGACCAAGTATAAATAATAATTATGGTGCAACTACGTTTTCTTTTGTAGCATCAAAGATCTGGGAATCTATCCCCTTAGAATTAAAAAAAACTATCTTACAGCCATTTTTATAAACAATACAAACTATATCTTCTAAATACTCAATCTGTTTCTTAAGTGTTAGTCTGCTCATATCCTGTTAGTTTTTTATTATTAAGTAATATTAATAAATGTTTTTTTTTGTTATGTAATCTATATATCATTTATATAGCCTACTGCATTTTTACCTTCTTGATTCTTTAAATATCTATCTATGTACATGTTCATGCCAATTAATTGTCCGTGGCAGTGACCAACTCGAAAGCCTAAGCTACTTTGGTCACTGCGCACATTTGCTTTTTATCACTTGTGTAATTTAGTTGCTGGCCTATTTCTCTACCCATGTAATGTAATTTAATGTAGAAATGTTTGTAAATAGTGCAGAAAACAATAAACTTAAACTTAAACTTTTTTTAGGATATTCTGTGGAACGAGCGAGACAAGTAGAATGATCAAAATCAGGGCCGACAGCAGATTGACCATTTACTTGTTGGTGTAAGAAGTCATGAAAGGAGTGCGATATATGTTGATCGCCGATTGGGCAGAAAAATATCTTGCCAGAAAATTTCCGCCCAATCTGAACAATGGATTTTAATGGCTTCTGGAACTGGTCCGTTAAAGAAATGTTCCCAGGGGCTCTCCCACCCGTCTCGTAAACTTTGTTACCTGTTGGCTTTTCTGTGCCTGTTTTATTTGGTCCAGCCTGCTCGCCAAAAGTGAGGTATCTGAGGCCGAGTCTCCAACATTCTCTTTCCTTGGCAAGCCGTTAGGTACATAAGCCTCAAAAAACCTTGATGCTGTGAAGTGAGGTGTAGATAATGACTGTTGCGTTAGTTTGATCTTGTTGAGTCTCTGGATGAGCGCTGAAGTGTCAACCTCATTTGACGAGGATGAGACACTTTGAAAAGTTTCTTCTTCCTTTTTTTCTTTTGTAGCTTGCTTGGGAGTGAGATGTGACGGATGTGCAGCAGAAGGAGTCATGGCTGTTTCACGCCGATCTGAAGGAATACCATCATGTGGAACTTGGCCACTGACATGCGTCGGCAGGCTGGATAAAGGCGAAAGCTGTTTATCAGAAGAATCAAAGAACATTCCACTTGCATTAACGCGCCGTGAAGGCGTTCCTTCAATCTGTGCAGTTTCAGCCGACTTTGGAGTGTGTTTGGCTGCCGACTGGTTAGAAGTCCAACTAGGTTGCAAACTCCAAGTGTCATGCTGTAAGTTTGGTTGTTTGATCATGTGAAGCCTTTTAGCCAACTCAGTCGTGTCAAGCTCATGATCTGAGTTGACAGTTCGTATTTCTGGTGTTGTATGCCGAGCGAATGGACTTCTCAACGGTGTAGCTTGGGTAGCAAAAGGAGAAAAAACATTACTAAGGTCAAAACGGAGAGGGTGTACTTGAGATTCTCTCTGCTCTGACTTGGTTTTGTCAGTTTGGGTTGTAAACTGCACTCCAGTTCTGTTAAGAAATTCCAGACCGGCAAATGGCGAATTGCCATTCTCTAAAGGTGTTCCTTCAAAGAGCTCTGTTCGTGCTACGTTCGGTGTAGCATTAACGCCAGAATGATTCAAATTTCCACTCTGAGGAAGCAGCCAAAAATCAAGCCGTGGAGATGGGCCCATGGCCAGTGGCGCTTTGGCTGATTCTGGTGTTTCTAGTGTGAATGGATGACTAGAACCAAGTTGGTGACCTTGCCGCAAATTTTCGCCTGGCTGCGGGGAATCCTCAAATAGCGATTTCCTGACTGAACTTGGTGTAGGCTGACTGAGGCAGTGATTCAAAGATACTTGTTCTCTGAATGCCTCATCAGTGGCAACGACAGGGGAGTGTTTTGAATCAGTATGGCTTAATACGGTGTCCAGGTGCATTGATAGTGGACCGCGTTCAGGAGGTGATTCCGGGAGCAAAGGTGATTTTACCGACACTGGAGAAACCTTGATATCCGACCAGCTGAGGTCAGCCTGAGGTAAAGGATCTGATGAGTGTTTTCCCTGAGCTGGGCTGGGAGTGGTTGTTACTGTGGACTCGTCTAGAATTGTTTTCAGTAGGAGGCCAGGTTTGGTTCCAGTTCTGAGTTGAGGAAGTGTTACTTCTGTTTCATCCATGCCAATCAACACCCACACATAAAATAGCAGGGGAAAAATACACGTGTAAATAAGGACCTCAGCGACAAAGAGTAGGGACGGATACTCTCCTACTTTATTTGGCTTTAAAACTAGAGTAAATGCAAAGAGCTAAACATTCTTAATGATACTTCATAATATTAAACACAATAATATGTTACCAGGGTGTCTGCGTCACGAAGGTATTTTTGAGAATTGGAATAATGTATGCAAATTAACAGAACTAAAACAGGCAAACATACTAACTAATTTGCCCAACATGAAAATAACTTGTCTGCACATTCATGGTGCAATAACCGTCCCTTACCACTTTCAGTCTTTGCTGGAGTTCTTGGTATCAAGTCTCGAGGCTGAAAAGCATCTTGTCCTGAAATATGACGGATACAAAGTGTATGAGAGATTAACAACCTCGTCGAGGAGAACTTTCTGAAGCTAATGACTAATAAAACTCTCAGGCCACTGATCTCAGTTAGCTGACAGTTTCTGTTTTGTAAAACGTTAGATGTTTTAATCTCACCTAACGCACCAACTGGGTCCTCTAACGCTTGGGGCTGAAAATAAAGAAACAATTGGACGCTGAGATAAAAGAGAAGATAAAACTCACTACCTTTTCACAGGCACTTAGCAGATGCATAACCATGGTACAAAGGCTTTCTGACACGTTCAAATTCAGACATGCTCATAAATGGAGACACTCCAGACATGAGCTTGTGAGAATACCTACTTCATCCCATCCTCACCATTACAGCTGATAGGCCTTAGGGCACCGTAATCACGGAGCACGGCAACAGTAATGAGATAACAAAGTTCAAAATAACTTAAGCATAATGCATATAAGGACGTCCATTATATGAAGATCATATATTTGAACAGCCGTACGTGTGAAGTGTTAAAGGTATGAAAGACCATCGCAGTTGCACATGCGACTGACGTTGTTGCAAAAAGAAAGTTTGACGGTAGTGGTTGTCAGTTGAGGGACTTGACTGTCGTCTAGTTTGAACAACAACAACAACAAAAATTTAAGTCTTGATGAAGTTTTTATCATAGAAATAAGAATCCCACTGGCTTAGGAAGTTTTTCACTATCAACTCAAATCTTACTTTGGGAGTACTTGCTCTAGACGACGTAGCCGTGGAGGACAGAGAACTGGAGGCTGTCTCCTCCATGGCAACAGCATCTGCTATCTGTTAAAGGTGTAAGAATACAACAAAATAAAACACTCAAGATACAAACCTCAAACTTCACAGATCAACACATACTTGGGAATGTGGGAGAATTCTCGACATTACTCACTCAGAAATACCTAAACATACCTACGAGGCCACAAAAACGAATGGAAAACTTCCAATGAAAATTTTGACAAAATGGCTATCTAAAGAGGAGAGATTTCCGAGATTTCGTGGAGGTCTAAGCCAAGGTCATTAGGAATTCCCAAGCAAAGGAAAAGGAATTCAAGAACAAATGGAAATTTTCTCTGTCTTTATAATATTGTATTGTGTCCTTTTTATTCTCGGCTTTGTAAGTTGTGCAAGTATAACTAGTATAAGTATGGTGTAAGTATATACGAAAATATAACATAATATATTCAACATTATAATTATAATATACACAATAAAAAGAGCATTATAAATAGGCCATGCAACTGTAATTTAAGTAGTGTAATTGTATTGTAAGTAGTGAAAGTATAAGTACAGTAAATACAGTGTTAGTAAGTATAATATGTAAGCATAAGACAGGAGCTGTGAGTAGTGTAAGTGTTTGTCCTGTAAATAAAATTGTACTTCCCAAGCATGGCTACAGTGAGAAAGCACGTAGACGATCAATCAAATAGACGACACATTTCAGCACTCACAAAATACTTGTGTGGGCTGCCTAACCTTGGCCCTTGGATCACAAGAGTTATAAGCAAACCGTGGCTAACTGCCAGGTAACGCAACTGACAGCTACCAAATTTCTACGTCACTAAACAAACGAATTCAACTTTTTATAAGAATATGACCAGGCTCTAGATTTCAATTCTTGTGGTTAAATGGTTACAACGTAGAGGGGATGCAATTAAAGCGCCTTGGGTACTCGACTGTTTTCTTTACAGGTCAACACTAGTGAAGAGTTGAATTTAAATTCCTTTTGATATTACCAGTTCTTTACCTGATCGGCTAGAATTGTTCGCGGTTTTAAAACTGAAGATGATTCCTCGGGTTCCTTCTTCGGTTCATGTGTTCTTGGAGTGACATAATGCTATCTCAAATAACAAAAAAATCATTAGGTATCATATGACAATTACCAAACCAAAGGAATGCCAAGTTGTGTGTTTTGAGTCTTTGCTAGAAATCCTTGCTTGTTTTCTGCTTCTGGAAGAGAAAATGTGGATGCAAGTGGATGCAATTCTATAGTTTCCATCAACCTCGAGAGAACTGCACGCTGATTTTGTGGGATTAAAGAGGTGCCTCATATTGATGGTCCAAAGGACATTTAAAGACATCAACGAGCCTATGAATGCGCCATCCTACATAAAGATCTTTCCACTTAAGGTCCAAGAGCGCTTGAGTGGAAGAAGAGTATACAGGGCGATCAAGGTCAATCTTACTGAACCGCTTTGTTCTGCAGCACATGAAGGAAGTACATTAATACCATGTTATTTCTATTGTCCCAAACAACATCGAAGTAATCCGAAAACGGTAATACTATAGTGTTTACAAATAGATTACGAGCGTAAAGGGAGAGAAAATGCTTAATCCTACGCAATACGCCAAGTCTTTGATTAACTTCCTTGCTCACAAACTCGATGTGATCAGCCCAAGACAATTTTTCATTAATTACAATTCCTAAATACTTAAAATTCGATACTCTTTCTACGACACAGTCATTATCAGTAAACTTAAAGTGAGATGTATCTTTCAGTTTCTGAGCATAAACTTAGACTTTAAGGTATTGAGAGTACGTATGTTTTTCTCCAACCAGTACGACACATTCTTTAAATCCAAGTTTAGCTTGAGCTGCAAATCTTTTAAGGAAGAGGACAGAGCTGCATCATCAGCAAATAAGGCAATAGATGCCTGGAACAAAGACTTGTGGACATTGGTAATGTACATAAAATATAATAACGGGCCTAGAACGGATCCCTCAGGGGCACACCAACAGCCACTCGCCGAGTGCTAGAAAGAGATCTACCCACTGCAGTCCTCTGGCAACGAGAAGCTAAATAAGATTGAAACCATTTTAAAGTTAATCCGCACACTCCAGCAGCCTTGAGCTTTACGCTATGAAAGTTTGAGGTTGATAATCGAATTCTCTTAATATGTCAGCAACGTCAAGCATGAAAATCAAAAGCGAAATTTACAACTAACTTGATCATTATGAGAGATTGAAGGTAAGAATGTACATACCGGGTATGGTATGCTTTTTTCAGTATGGCTTCCAGTAAGAGGCCTTTTCTTCTTCTTTTGAGTTGACTGGGATGTTATGCCCTTGCTGCCACGAGTCTGCAATAGCGGGAAAAGGTACAAGATAATGATCTGCATTGAAGAAATGCAAAAGAAGGGGTATATACTAATGCATTATGGTACAATAAAACAATGATAAAAAAGGCTGTATTACTTGATTAGCTAGTTGAGAATGCAGTTTCGGCCTTGGAAGTCTAGAAGGCTCAGCCTTTTTGGGCCTGAAAAAAAAGTATATCTTTGTAAAAAACAGCAGACCAGCAAAAAATTATAATAAAAACCACCAGCTGACATTCTAAAAAAACGTAATAGAGAATACAAGAATTGATATAATATGGAGTTCATGAAATGACATACTTTGGAGGCTTCATAACCAATACTTGCAGCTCTGCAAAATGGGAGGATAACATTAAATGGAGCAGGAAAACAAAGTAACATACTTTACAGCTTTAGCATAGTCACTGTACAAGTGACGGAAGTAACAAGAGCATTTAAAAACAGGGAGAAACACTTGCAGTGGCTGTTGTTAACCTCTCATCGCTCTCATGCTATCATCACTTCCTTCTGTACTATATAACAGAACAAGGCTTTTGAACACACCATTTTGCTAATCATCAGTTCCTGGTGAATTGTGGGTAGATCCAGTCCTTCGTGGGGTTAAACGGCCAAAATTACAATTTCAAATTACTTCCTAAAATGGCCGTTTGCCCCCACAAAGGACTGGATCTACCAACAATTGACCAGGAACTGATCATTAGCAAAATGGTGTATTAGTTCTTTAATGGCGCCTTCCAAACTCTAATTTAAAAATTTACTCTCACCACAGGGATTGATACTCGTTTTTTTATCAAAGTCGTCAGCCGGGCAAGTATGTCAGATGATATACTTGCCCTGGCAAAATTTTGCTTGCCCTTGCGAAAGTGCAGAATTATAGAACACACAGTGACAAAATTATGTATAACAAGCTGAAACATTTGCCTTTTTTTATTTCCGTCGTGCAATACCCCGACTTGTACGTGAGATTTGTTTTTGTCACTCACAAAGACGGTTAGCGGTGGCCTAGTGAATCGTAATGGACAGCAAATGAAGTGAAGAGCAGACACCCACTAATTAATTTTTCTGGGTAATACTTCTAATTTTGATGCAGTCTTGCAAATATCGCAAAACACTGTGCTCCCAGTTGCAACTGTTTGGCGGAATTGTGGACCCAGTGGATGCTGATGCATTGTGCACAAACGCCAGCAATGGTTGTTCGTTTGCCACAAGGGCAAGAAGGTACGCTTGCGTACTTCTAATTTTGATGCAGTCTTGCAAATATCGCAAAACACTGTGCTCCCAGTTGCAACTGTTTGGCGGAATTGTGGACCCAGTGGATGCTGATGCATTGTGCACAAACGCCAGCAATGGTTGTTCGTTTGCCACAAGGGCAAGAAGGTACGCTTGCGTTCGTCCTTTTCAAATCTCAACCAGGCTTCTTTTTCAGAAGCACCAGCTTCACTTCTCTTGTTCTTCACTGGAGGCAGAAAAACAAGTTCAAAATATCTGCACATCTCGTTTCGGTCAGCTGTCGAGCAATTGTCACGTTTTCTGCAAATGTTGTTCTTCAGAGAAATACCAGCGGTTAACTACATGAAAATTGAGCCTTCAACAATAAACATGATTTCATTGCAGACGAAATTTGTATGTTATTCTTTGTTTCCTGAAAGTTCCAAAGAGACGAGGAGTGATCAGAATGCATTTTACATGATAACCTAAAATGAAAATTTAGAAAAGATGTTATGGTAGAGTTAAAACTTTAGTCGTCCAAAGGACAAGTTTTTGAGTTATCTTTACTCGTCCGTAAGACTTTTTGGTCGTCTCAGACGACCGGACGACTGTGAATATGGATCACTGACTCACCATCTGTCTGCTTCCTTCTGGTGGATTTCGTCCAGGCGTGAATGACGTCTGGAGTACATACTATGCAAGACCAAAATTGTACTTCAAAAAGGGAGGATTCCATTTCTGCACGTCATACATCTACTTTATGGCAACAGTCATTTGGAACTTCCATTAACAAGTTCAAGAACAGGAATGTACAGTAAATGCTCTCAAACAGGTTCCTGGTTAGTTATTTTAGAACCCCCAAATTAAAGCACTCAATACAATGGAACATCTGTTGGAATACACCTGTATAAAGGTTCGTCAAAGAGGAAGTGAAAATCATCACGGCTCTTCACATTATTGGTAACTACAACAACAGGGCAACTACAACAACAGGGCAGACAATGCTTTCAGCTTGCAGATTTTACCTGTATCTGGCGACATCCGAAGAGTGCTGTTAAAAGATGTGATTCTCTCAGCAGCTGGTGTGTCAGCAGCAGCAAACGACACTGGAGGAGTAGGAGGCACTAGGCCAAGTTTCTAAAATAAAATGAAAGGTCACGACCTGATGTTGCAGAGGATGTGATCATTCAATGTACTAGACAAATTGAGTCCCTAAAAATGGCAAAATTCTTCAATAGAAATATTGTGGCATTTAAATGTGACGGGAATGTACAAAAGACTTAACATAGACATTGTTGCTATACTCACAAACAAGACAGGCGCCTCAGATGGCCTGCTGTGCTGATCCTCTAGGTTCTTGTAACAATGCAGCTTCATTTCTTTTATAGATTCTTTCATAGCTGGTATAGTCCCCTCAATTGCTTCCCTAAATACAAGTAACACACACACACACAATATATATATATATATATATATATATATATATATATATATATATATATATATATATATATATATATATATATATATATATATATATATATATATATATATTCTGTATATGAGGGAAACCCTAACCCTGTACACCCCAAATAATCATATTTTCATTGAATAAATGTTTGAAAGAAAATTTGCCCTGAGCGGGATTTGAACCCACGTCCCCCGTATACTAGTCGGGTGTGATGACCACTACACTATCAGGACAACCATGCTGGCAACACGGCAATCGAAGATGTGATTTACGTGATCGAAGACGTGGCATCCCGGGAAATTTTACTTTCTTAGGTGACAAGGCAGGGGAAGCCTATAACTCCATTTGAAACCCAACTAAGGATCAATTACTGATACACGACCGAAGTCAACTTAGCGGATGACAAAGGAGGATCCAATTACGGATACAGGCTTATTTCAATTAATTAAATTCTGTATATGAGGGAAACCCTAACCCTGTACACCCCAAATAATCATATTTTCATTGAATAAATGTTTGAAAGAAAATTGTCATCCTGACTAATATTTAGATCCCTTCCACTACTCTAATAGAAAAATAGCACATTTGTATGTAAAACAAATATATATCTTCAAAGATCAAACCAACTGCTTTTAACCAATGAAGCTGCCACTCTATTGTAACTGGGTATGCGTGACATATTCCCATTAATATTATCAATATGACAGTGGTTGCCATGGTTGTCCTCACTGTGCCATTTATGTGCATTTGTATCCCAGCTTCTTTAAGCTTCAAGACACCAATCCCTTAGCTGATCAATATTGTTAACAAGTTTAAAAGAGCTATAACTTGTAGCATTTGTTGTGTGCACTGCATCTTTGTGATTAATAATATTGTTACTATTCAGGATCAAAACTGAAATGACAGTTGAGAACATACCTCAGGGCTATGGTGTTGGTAAGATGAGCGTGATGTGTGTGTAATGCTGACCTCACTGCAGGAGACTGATCTTCAAAAGTGGGAAGAGGCTCTATGTTGAGAGAAACAATGAAACCTACCCACCTCAATACTTCAGAAGATAGATTGACCTGAAAATATTCCAAATGTTCATAAAGAAATAAGGATAACAAACCTTGGCAAATCTGCTCCTTTATCTTACTAAGAGATAAATTCCAAAGCTGAAGAAGGCTATGGAAAGAAATAAAACAAAAAAGAACTCAGCTTGGTGCTCTGTAAGTAATGTGAGCCCATTTCTGCATGTGAGTCAGATTTGTTTAATTACAACTATTATGGACATACAATTAAGGTTACCATGTACCTTGAGGGGTGTCTCTAATCTAAGGGTTGTAGCGGCTCCCAATTACAGCCCAGATACCATAAACCTATATCAAATTAAAGGTAATTGAACTAGCTATTCAAATATTTCATTACCTTTGTGATAAAGTGAATTGCTGAACACTCCGTCGAGTTTAAACTCGAAGGTGTAAATCTTTTAAAAGCTACAACTAAATGTGAGTTTTATATTTAGGGAAATTGGTATTTTTCTCAAAAGCTGGAACCCAGAAGCTAAAAAAACGTGTTAGGGTTTTCCTGTTCAAAAGTTACAGAGCATTTTCAAATTCGCTAGAAAAAAAGATGGAGCGACCGCACAGAAATGGCTCTCAGCGAAAAACGGTTTTGAAGTATCTAATTCCCCAACACGTTTTTGTTGAAGATAAGTTAATCTAGCGACTGTCCAAATTTGATCAAAATCGAACAAATCGCCCTTGAGTTGTAACTCTTGAAAGTGTCCACTTCAAGACAAAAATAAACTTTGCAAAAATAGCGCTTGAAAAAATCTTCACTACACAAACAAACACCGCCCGCAAACACCTCTATCGATGATTGGCCAATCAATTTATGTTGACTTTTCTTCCGGTCACCTACTGTGGAAATTGTCTGCGTAATTTTATTTGCACACAAACTCACATGCTTCAAACAGTTCACTGGTTTATCATTTTGTCATATATTCTCCGGCTTTGACTAAGTTTACCTGACCCATCATCATAGCCGAAAAACTAAAAGCACACAACCTTCATGAAGCAAAGCAACTTTTTCGCGTGCAATATTTCCCATGCAAATCGCTCCGGTTGGCTGCATTGGCATTAACATATTGTCCATGTTTACATCCGGTGCAATTAGGTTTTTTCCCAATTTCTCGGCGACTATTCACTCGTTTTGCATTGTGTTTTTTTGCTTGAAAGATCACAGTAAAAAGTTCATTTTTATGGAGAAAAATAAAAATAGAAAATTTTATACCCGGAACCTACACGGTAACCTTAACAAAACTGAAGTTCTGTTACTACAGTATATAGTTAATATTTATTATGTGGAGAAGAAAAGCAATAGGTTGAACTTCTGGGGAAATGAATGCTAATTTTGAGGTTTAAAGTGCACCTAACCCCAAAATATTTTTTTTCCAAATCTTCACTCTTTATAGACTGTAAAAGTTTTTTTTTTTCAAAATCAAGTTATCATCTGTCCCACGACCGAACTAGTAAGGGGCATCCATGGGTCTATTCCTGCAAACTGATTTGCATCGTGGCAAGTCTTTGTAAACATGCATGCAAAGCAGTTTGTGATGTCAAGTAAGGAATAGACCAATTCCCCTTACTAGCTTGGTCATGGGACAGATGATGGATGGATTTTGTAACTTTTACAGCCTATAAAAAGTCAATATTTCATTGAAAAAAGCACAATATGTTTAAAAAAGGTGCAAAGATTTAGTTAAGTGAAAAAAAAATATATTTTGAGGCCAGGGGCACTTTAACCTGGCAGCTGAATGGGCTGATGGGCCTGAGTGGTTACAGTTATTTGAAGTTTCAAGTCGAGTTCTAAGCAATCAAAATAGTGGCTGGCATGATTAAGGCATAACCAATCACATGATCATGCATGTAAGATTCAAAGTGGCTGTGAACCACTGAATGCAGAAAATGAATTAGAGTAACTGACCCCTATTAAGCAGCCACCATCTGGGAAATGGATAGTGGCCACTTTATGGGGGATCGCCACTCAATACAGGTAAAGAATTAATAGAAGAACCCTCAGTGGGACTTTGATTACTGGCCACCAAATAGGTGGTGGCAGCTTAATAGGGGTTCGACTGTATAAACCAATAGCAGGTACAGTATATGGTTTTGATTCCGTCATAGGCCTAATCAAAACAAATACCTGTGCCTGTTCTGTTTATCCCAGACAAAATTATCAAAAGTTAAGTCCTGCTCTTCTGTGTATCTTTCATTAGTCTTTTGTAGTATCTTGATGAAATTTACTTTTTCATTTGGCCCTTACTTTTATGATCGTAATTTTGGTTGTATGGTTTTACGGCTGGCATGTTTTCTTGTGATACGTAGAACATATACCAAGCTTTGTGCACTGGTCAGTGGATTCACAAAATATTTAACAGGAATTGAAGCAGTGAAGGAGTGAAATCATCCATTAACTCTCAAGTTGGGAATTGACCAATTTTCCAAGTTAAAAATGAGGCCAATTTTAGGAAACTTGTGATAGTAGAGTGCTAAAGTGTGACGTCACAAGTATTAAAATTTTTGAAATTATGGGATTTGTTGAGATTTTCAGAAAAAGCAAGATGAAAATGGCTAACTTGCCAAAAATCAGCATTTAAAGGCAAATTGGCTCTGAGATATTAGCACCGTTATGCTCTGCTGACTCCATACAAATCCTTCTAAATTTGTCTCGGTTCATAATGTTATGAACCGAGTCAAATTTAGAAGGATTTATATGGAGTCAGCAAAGCATAAAGGTGCTGATATCTCGCTCTCAAACTGTAAGAAAATGCTGATTTTTGGCCAGTAGGTCTTTTGTATTGCGTTCTTTCTGAATATCCAAACAAATCCCATAATTTCACAAATTTAGTTTGGGTGACGTCATCACTTAAGTACTCTATGAATAACAGTTTGTTAACCACTAGGCTTTTGAGAATGATAAAAAGACCTTGGGCAAATGCTGTGTTCACCTATATAGATTCACTTTTCCACCAATATACGTGTCTTGAATATTTCTCTGTGAGAAAGAAAAACAATCATAGGATGAGTTTGTTAACAAAGACTACATGTATATCAATGACAAGTCAAATGTTCATAAAGTATCCCAAGCACAGCAAGGGATGTTTCTTGACAAGGTTTTGTTTGGTTTGTATTGGGAAGGAAATGGATGTAGGGAGAAAAAGGAAATGAAAGTAATTGCAAACCACCTTAACATTTCAACAAGTTGTCAGTTGAAATGAAATACAAACAAAGCAATCAATCATGTACACTATAAGAAGGTAACAACATTTGTACCCGTAAGTGTTTATTTGTACCTATAAAGCCCTGTTCAAATGGTAATGATAGTTGATGATAGTTTTAGCCATCATGCACGTTTGAACATGAACTATCATGCACTATCTTCAACTACATGTACCATGAACTATCATTCACTTTGAACCTGCTCAAAAATCTCATGATAGTCGATGATAGTCTTTGCTGTTTGACCATGTGCATGATAGCTGATGATAGTTACTACCATCGACTGTCATGCGCCATTTGATGATAGTCGATGTTAGTTGTAACTATCATGCGCGTTTGAACACGAACTATCATGCACTATCACCGACTATCATCAACTGTCATGCAGTTTGAACATGTTCAAATTCGACATGATAGCTGATGAAAAAATAGCTTTTGCCGTTTGAATGCAGACATGATAGTCAATGACAGTGAATAATAGTTGAAACTATCATCAGCTATCATGACCATTTGAACGGGGCTTAATTGTTTATCTGTCGACATGTACACACAGCTGAATACTTGTCAAACAAAACTTGTCTTCTCTTTGCAGAGTGTTAAGCAGACATTGATTGCAAAGATTTTTCCTAATGTCGAGAAATTGCTGGGTGAATGTTATTTTGTAAGGGCCTCAGTGGCAGCTAACTTAAATAAACACACCTAATAAAGTTTACCTTTCTTATATCTCTTTCACAATCTCTCAAAAGCATGTCTGGAACCTGAAAGAAATGATCAATAAAATGAAATAACCAAGTTGTTTTTAGGTAACAAGAGAAGGATAAATTGGAAGTGTTCATGAGCAATACACAAACAACAATGGCAAAAGAAAACAACAACAGAAGCACATGAATCAAAGTGTATATAGAAAACATATCAGTTAACTACTACAGTAACTACAATACAGTATGGTATTGTTCTGTGCCACTTAGAGGGGCTATATTTAGTTGCTTTTTAACCTCACAAACTGGACAACTGTCTGCCATAATTCTTGCTGACTTAAACTTGTCCCTAATGACATATTTGATAAAAATTTGTTAAGTATCAAGAGTTTCATTTCATTTTCAGTCATTTCCCTCCTTTTTGTGACAGATTCACTATTTGTAGGGGTTCCAACATCCATTTGAGACATTTTGCGCACAGCCAAAAGGTCTGTGACGTCATTCATGTGTAATTTTCAAGCATGAAACATATCTGAGAAGGTGAAAAAGCTTAAACCTGGAAAGTTTTGTGCAGCTGGTAGCCCCGGTAGTGAATTTTGGTAGTTCTCCAACATTTTTATTCTACAGAACTCATAAAAAAAGAGTGATGTACTTGACTGAGTACACACGAATGACATCATCACTATTCAGCAGACCCCAGGTCTTTGTCTAGAATTTTAGTGACAAAGGTCAGCAAACCCCAGATCTTTGTCTAGAATTTTAGTGACAAAGGCCCAACTTTTGCCGTATTTTAAAATAAGTTCCTGCTACTTTTAGTAAATTATTTTCCCCTCAAAATGTTTCTTAAAACACCAGTTTTCATATTGGAGAAAAAAAATTGGCTTTGAAATTTCTATTCATGTGCACTTTAACTTATAATGAGCTGCTTAATGAAAGTATAAGTTTATTTAATTACCCTTGGTTGAATGTCAGCAGCATCAATTTCATACTTGTTTGCTTCTCCCTGAAGAATGGAGTCTACGATTCGCCTCTGCCAAATAAAGTAAAAAGTAAATCATAGCTACAGTGTGTACCATACATTTGTGTCAAAATGATTAAGACAACTAAAAAACAAGAAAGCTAGCCAATGGGCATCACAAACAAGGGTAAAAAGCTAAATATTTTTTTTAATTTTTTAATACAACTGCTATCACTCAACCATATTACAGCATTAAGGCAACATACATGTGGTGCTTGTACCACGTAGAACTCTTCAATTCCAGCCCACAAATCACGAACCTATGTAAATTAATTAAAAACTTGTTAAAGGGCTACAGATTGGTGATTGAAACAAGAAGTTGGTGAAAATGAAGTTCTTTCAATACAAATCGTTGAACAATAATTCCCCTTTGACATCCTCTCTGATGTCATAATTATAAAAAACTGTGACTCCCTCAATGCAGAAAACAGCCTTACTGGTGGACTGTATAAAGAGCTGGTTCAATCACTGTACAATTTTAGAAACTATCTCCTATTTAAATTTTTAAATGATCGGCAACAGTTAACTTGTCACTTGCTTGCAACATTCTCATTTTTCTTTAAATTGCTTCAAATAACTTTGTACAGAATTTTTGGACCACTGGAAGAAAAAACTGTGTGCGGTTAGCATATGTATGACTCCTCACCAAATGAGGTCAGCTGAAACTACATGTATCATTGGTCTTCCATGCAATACGAAAGGTGGATACACGCATGATTGTACAAAGAGGGAACTAATTAAAAGTGAATAATTATATAAATGAAAATCATGTTGAGCTGCAGGTGAGAGACTGAAGATGATTAAGACCACCAGTTGTGAGTACTTTGATAGGAGTGAAATGAAAACCTGAAACAAAATTTGTGTGTGTGTCGGAATTGAACCCATGACCTCTGCGATTAACCGGTATGGTGCTCTACTCACTATAGAACTACAACAGAATAGATAGCAGGTAGCATAGCCAATAAGAAAATGGCATTTGTGATAGAATGCTAGTAGATTTATACTAAATTGAATTAGATCACTGGCCACTTTGATGGAAAAGATTAACCGGTGTAGTGCTCCACCAACTGAGCTAACAAGCCAACTGGAAGCTGGTCATTTTATTGGTTTCTAATAAACCTGTCACTGATGAGCAGATAAATCTGAATACATGCAATAGGTAACATATACTGAACTGCAGGAGAAAATGACCAGCTCCCAGTAAATGGCTTCTTAAAGAGGTGGGTTCAACTCCTGTACAAGCTTGACTTTTTTCAGGCTTTCTTTTTGCTGCTGCTAAAGTAGCATTCACAGTTGTTATGGCCTCTGACATCTTTTAAGAGGGACTGTTCATAAAACTGGGCTTCAAAACTGTTTACTAAATAAATCACTTAACAGACCAAAGCAAGTATTCTTTAAGATTTTAGCTTTGACCTTCTGCAATTCTTGAGTCCTCTTCAGAGCTTCCACCTCTTCCTGGTAGTCTGTTTTTACCCTACAAAAATAGGAAACAACTTTAATCATTTCAACTAATGGTTCAAGTGGGTGGATAAATAACAAAAATCCAATTGAGAATGAGATGGCTTGTTAACTCAGTCAGTAGAGCGCTGCACCGGTATCGCAGAGGTCGTGGGTTCGAATCCCGTACAAGCCTGAAATTCTTTTCAGGCTTTATTTTCACTACTGCTTAAGTAGTGTTCATAACTGCAATGATCAGTCACATATTCAAAAATCCAATTATTATGGGTGGCAATTGCAGCACAGTAATTAACCAACAGTAACTACCAGTAATGATTTTTATTACCCAAAGGTTGTGCCTCTTGGTGCAATCATTCCATTTAGTTCCATGACTTGTTTTTCCAAATCACGCTTCTTCCTTGTCAAAGCTCTAAACTCCTTTGTAGACTCCCTACGAACATCGACTCAATTAAAAGTATAACAAATATGCACAGATGACTACCTGGATTGAAACTAATGCTGTACTTGCAAAACTAAAATAGCTTCAGGAATGGGACATAACGTTGAGCGAATGATACACAGTTCAACATTTGCTGAGTTGCTCAACAAATGTTGAACATTGTTGCGTCAACTTGTTGAATGGAAAAGATCCAAGCTCTATTTTCATTCAACAACTTTCAACATGTTGATTGGCACATTTTAATGTTCAACATCTCATGATATATGGGTTATTGACCAACCGTGAGGTCAAGATGGCGGGATATTGGCCTCGTTCTTTTTTTGCGTGTTTATGGACCAAGACGAAGTCGAGGTCCATAAACACGCAAAAAAAGAACGAGGCCAATATCCCGCCATCTTGAACGAACAAGCTTGGTCGATAAAGGATTTATTATATGACTCATAGGACGCTATCAAGAGACAGTAAAACGCGGGACAAATGGGCTATCCCGAGAGGTCAAGATGGCTCCATCTTGACCTCGCGGGTAGCCAATCACAGCAGGAGAATTGATTCATCTTGACCGCTGCAAGAGCCAGTCATATAATAAACACTGTTCAACATTTGTTGAACAGCAGCTGCAACATTTGTTGCTCAACAAATGTTGAACCGTGTATCATTCGCTTTAAGGTTAAAATGTCAAAATGTCTTTCTGTATAATCCTGTTAAGGGTTATTTAGCCTAATCAGGGTTGTGATTAAGGGCTGGGGGCTGGGGGCTGGGGATTTTGACTCGATTAGATTATAAGCTGAAGATTTATATCGTGTGATAGCTGATGAGGGCACTGCCCAAATCAGCTATCAAGCATAGAAATCGAGAGCAAATAATCTAAACAAGTAAATTATCTCAATCCTCCTCACAGACACTTGGGAAAATGCGAAGATGCAGCCACCATTTTGTTGACAACTGCTACTCACTATAGAACCACAACAGGATAGATAGCAGGTAGTAAAGCCAATAAGAAAATGGCATTTGTGATAGAATGCCAATGAAGATTTATACTAAATTGAGTTAGATCACTGGCCACTTTGATAGAAAAGAAGAATATTGGCCATAACACAACAGTTGGAATCCCCACCTTAACTTCAAATATTAGTGACATCCCTGCTAATCCTCTCACACGAGTGCAGAACATACACAATGGCCTGGAAATGAAATTTATCTCAGCAAGAGAGGGATCCTGCTTCATATTTAGGTCAATAGGACCAACATCAAGTAAACATGCAAGGGATGCTTGGGTACTATATGGCAGCCTAGTCAATTTCTCATTTGTCAAGAAATACACTATACACTGTATGACATCTCTTTACACAACTCTATCCTGCAGGGCTTTAATTGCTACAGATTCTTCTTACTTACAACTGTGCATGATCCTCAAATAACACTATCACTGCAGAAACAAGGAAATCCTTATTAAAGATATAAGTTTTCACTCACATGGCAAATTCCTTCCAGTGATTCTCAACTTCCACTGCATGCTGAGTAAACTCTAGGAATCTTAAAGTAAACAACGATGTTAATTACCTAGCACTAGCAGCCTCTTTGAATTTATGCCATGTTGTAAATTTCCAAAGAATGTACAACAAGATTGAGTAACTACATCAAAACAGAAACATGTTTGGTTTTCGTGCTCCAGTCAATCTTGAAAATATTGGCCAACATCAACATGACTATCAGCCAAGTTTTGAATGGAAATGATTAATACACAATAAGCAGGCGTAAAAAAAAATCAGTGGTTCAATCTCTGCCAACTCCTCAACTTAAGCCTGTTTTAAAAATCTTCTTCAACAAATATTTTCAGTTCCTTTATGCAAAAGAATCTGTCATTAAAGGGATTACGATACATTTTCAGATTGTAAATTGCAAAATGCAGACTGTTGCATAACTCTACATCCTGATTCTACTGATCTTTTGTTGGGTTTCCTGTGTATTTTGTAGTACATGTTGTCATGACTTATTGTGAAAATTATGGGCAAGGTCTGTTGAAAAACAAATGGTTGTGGTCCTGCCATCTTTTTTTGTTGGAAACACACAACCCTGTTTATACCATATTAGCCTTGCCTAGTCTAGATTAACCATCTTTAGACAGGGCAAAACCTACTCCCATGAGGTCAGACTACATCTGTCCCCTTGTTAATGATGTACACGCATAAAGTTGCAGTCATCATCATAGACCATAAGCAAAAATGGCTGCCTTTAATTTATTCTTGTATTTGTATTCAAAATAGCCTGACTAACCTCGTTTTTGAGATCAAAGTTCTGAAGAATTTTTTATCCTGAACGAGGTTAGTCAGGCTATTTTGAATAATACGAACAAAAGAATAATTTAAAGGCAGCCATTTTTGCATACGATCAATGCAACCTCACAAAAAGAACTTGAAATTTGGTCACAACAAAGTTCATCTTAAGCACAATATCAACTGCTACTTCTGGTTACCTTTTCTTTAAAACAATGTAATGAACCTCTAAAGCCCTTGACATGACATGTGTGAACGAATGGTTGTGGACTGTCTTTGTTGGAAATGTTGGAATGCTGGTCATTTTAACTGTTCAAAAACAATCAAGAAGGAAAACAATCAACAAAGGAATAAGTTACACTGCAGTTTAAAGAAACCAAAAACAACAAAAGCATAAGAAAAAAATCTACCGCTGTACTTTCCAATACAATTTGGAGGAATTTTCATTACTGAATATTAACCACAGTGTCACTAGGCTTCAAGTGCTACCATACAGTACCGCTCTAAATTAAGTTGACAGTCTTGACTTGAGCCTTGAAACTCGATTCTTGCGTCTCGAAGGTCGAGACATTCGAGTTAAGAGACATGGGAATCGAGGATTGAGAAACATGAAGCCCTGGGATATGCAAAAACTTGAAAGAAGTTCAAGAAAACAATTAGTTCCTTGAAGAAGGAGCAATAGTCATGCACACTATATTAAAATCTCGGTTCACATGTTGTTTACAGAACATGTATTTTACGCGTTTGAAATGATTACTTGTTCATTCCTCGAGTAAATCAAACTAGGAACAAGAAAACCTTTTAAAACTAAGATATGAATATTCTGAAAATAAAAACCTACAAATAATCGAAACAAGCGTACCTCAATCATCATAATAAACCGTCTGTTCTGACATTGTTTGGATTCTGGCTGAATTAATAATCATGCTGTAAAAGCAACGTTTATACAATATTTGTCGATGAAAAACTATCCTTCTAATGAAAAAAAAAATTTTTATGAACTAAAATATCAACAGTCTGAAAATCAAACCTTCTGCAAGTAACCAAAACAAGTGGACCTCAATCATCATCATCATAATAATAATAATAATAATAATAAACGATTTATTAGTAGTAAACTTCCACAAGGTGGCTCTTCGCCTACTAATTACAAATCTCAAATCAAATCAAATTATTATAAATAAAATTTTTTCTTATGCTTTTGTTGTTTTTGGTTTCTTTAAACTGCATCAAATTAAATCAAATTAGTTAATGATTTAATTTAATTGAATCAAATTAAATCATTAACTAGCCGAAAAGCAAAATGTCGTCAACACTGCTTTTGGATTGTGGTCTCGGTGGAGTTGGATGTATTCAAATGATTTTTTTTGTTTGGTAGATAGAATTTATGCTTTGTCATAACTTTGGTGGTATACAAAACATGTTTGTTTATTCCTATGTATTTCTTTGCAAACCATAACATTGAGGATCAAGATGCAAGCGACTGTGAACTTACTTTTCAGCGGTACTGTAGCTTTGATAACAGATAACAAACTTGGGAAATTGATCTTGAACCACTTGTCAGTTGTACAGTGTCAGTGATTTTGTTGCGAATTGCTGTTTTGAGTCCTGGGGCTCATCTCATGAAAAGTCATGAGTCCCAGTCCAGAACAGATGCGTCCCAATCAAAAACCAGTGAGTCCTAAATTAAAGATGCATGAGCTTCATGTAACCAGACGTTCTTTACGGTCATCTCGTTCCATGGTTGTTTCATTCCTCAGTGTTTGTCAATTCGTTCAACAAAAATACTAACAGTTTAACAAAGTTTTTAATTGATAACTTGAAATTTAAACGTTCTGCTGTAAATAAGCTCACTGTTTGAAATGAGGTCATAAAGAACGTATATTACCATATATCCAACCTGGCTTCCTAAGTGCTCAGTGAAGTCTCTTTTCCTTCAGAAGGATGGCAATTGACAGGTGTAGAAGTTTGATGGAAAGTTTTGTTTTCATCATTAGGTATGTATTGTCTATTTAAGATTGTTTGAGATTGTCAAACGTGCGTATCTAACAATTTTTATACGATCAATTGCGCACGCTTGACGTGTTATGAGTGTTCGTGAGGATTGGAAAGAAGACCTGACCAGCTTGACCTTGATCTGCTTGACCTTGACCTGCTGCCACTGCTTGGCTTAGAGGTAAACTGTATACTTAGTTTTAATGCAGTCGCTATGTTTGTTGTGGAACAAACGACTTTTAAATGAAACGAAAAGACTCAGAACGAAACGTCACCATGGAATAAAACTACATACCAGATATCGATTAGAGAGGGGGACATTGGGGTTTGCAGTGTTGTGGTGTTGCTTTTTTTTGTGCGGTTTTTCGGTAAATAAAATCATACCTTGTGGTGTTGCGGTGATATCAAACCCTAGGGTGCGCGATGTTTGTGTTTTTGAACCTACGGTGTTTGGTGAAATGACATTTAGTGCGATTTTTTGTTTGACCTTTGTCTGAACAAAATTTAGCTTTATCCTTCATTACAACATTGATTGTCTTGCTTATATCACGTACGGACATTTTTCCCTTTTTCAAAAAACCATTTAAACTATGTAAATAATGGAGCTATTGCGGCATCAAATTTTCGTCAACTTTTCTTGCGGTGATGTGGTGTTTGTTAATTTTTTGTGTGGTGTTGCGGTATTCAGAACCCCCGAAATGTCCTCCTCATTAGAGTGTAATCTGAAGTCATTATTTTGATAGCAAATGCTGTATTCCAGCATACTGAAATACAATACAGTCTTTCTGTTTTAAAGAACAACAAAAGATCAAAAGAAAAATGTTCTTACAATTGTAAAATAACAACTCAAAGTTAACCCAACTGTGTCACTCCCGTGATTGCCAGGAACAGTTGGAACACTCTTGGTAAGTCAGAGTATTTGCTTGGAAATGCTTCTGTTTAGTCGTCCAGAAATAACTTCTGGACCTATTTTATAGGCAGACGATACTGCTCTCTTGGCTTTTGGTAGGTTTCATTACAGATTTAAAATCACACAAAAAAAGATATTCTGCAAAAACATCTTTCAATCAATCGATTGATCTTTGCGTCCTGCGGGACACGTACCATGAATTATTTTGTATCTTTGGGGATTTTTATGCATCAGGGACACAGGATGCAGAGGTAACAAAATCACTGAGTGTACCCTCACTGTTAAAAACTACACTGTACTACACTGTACACTGTATGCCTGGTTGTTGATTAGTGCAGGTTATAACTCAACCCAAAATTCCAACCAAAATAAATTAATAACTCTACCTCTCATAATATTAACTGACTGGTACGTGCTACATGCTGTAAGGGAAATACATGTACACACTTACCATGATCACGGTGCATAACCTTTGTCAGAACATATAATGAGAAATGATGAAGAAAAGCATAAAAACGATCTCCTGCAATGACAAACAAACAGACAGCATCAAGAACCAGTTGGGTACTGTATTTACCAGTATATCAACAGGCTCCATTTCAAGAAATAAAATTGATAAATTTTCGATTACCCACTTTTTGAACTAGAAAATAGTTTTCACTAAAGCTGCCCCTGTATTTTAATTTTTGAGTAGTTGTGTGGTTGTAAATATTAAAATACTGAAGAAATTGTTGCACATTTCTGTACTGTTGTTAGTGAAATAAAGCAGTTCGGTAAATTTCATGTGGAAGAAGCATATTTCTCCAGTACATCAATGGCAGAAACAATATTTGATTTAGTGTCATTGTTCAACAATATTGAGAATTAGATGGCTGTTTTGTTATGTTTGCGTGGATTTCGCCGGGTTTGTTCAAGTATAGATCAAGTAATACATGTACGAAATTCTGTGAATTGAGACACACAGAAGAACAGACAATAAGCTTTCCTGAATGACAAAAATATTTAGATGAGCCTGAGTTTGTACCTGAAAAGTAAACGCGTTGAATGTAATTTTTGCCTCGAGTTAATCTTCGCAAAGCGGAAGGAGAATTTACTTGAACGGAACTGCGAGCATGCTTTTCGCAAATTTCGCTACAAGTTAGCGTGGAATACAAAAAAATCGGTGAATTAAATATTAAAGTACGGTATAAATTCACATTCAAACTTGTACTTTTTGGAAAGATAGACTCCAAGAAGCGCTCAAACATTTCAGAAAAGGTCTATTATTCTTGTGATGATTTGCAGTGAAAGCCCATGTCTCTTTGCCACTATTTGCCCCAAAGAGGGATTTCTTTGCTATGAACTAACCAATTGCCATTGTTTAAGCTGTCAAGTGTTCTGTGGGTCTTGTTATTTTGATTTACAGTTTTAAAAAGCTGTCTTTTCCTTCTGAGAGTGGCATACTCAGCTGCTAGCAGCCATTTTGATGTGAAAGCAAGAATGTTACCTGGCACAACCTTGCGCACCTAGTTTCATCAAATCGGGAATGCTTCCCATACTGCAGACACATTTCTTAAATTTTTGAAATTCCTTGTATATATTTACGTGGGGACTCCTAGAGTGCCTCCTCGGGTTTTGGCCTCTTGGCCAAAACCCTGCAGGGGCAAATATCTTTTCAGATGTTTGATATTCATAACAATATTTTTTTTAAACTGCTTAGTCAAAATTCCATCTTGTAGACTGTAAAAAACTACACTGTACAATTCTCCTTTGCAAGTGTCAGACCCCATAAACGTAACCATTACTTATTAAGCGGCCGTCGCTTAGCGACGAGCTGCTTCTAGTAATACCCTTTTTTTTGTAGTTTTTTTTTGTCGTGGTGTCCGTTGAGAGGCCCGTGCCCCTCTCGGCCAGAGGAAGAAACAATGGCATAAGTAAAGAAATAATTTCTTCTGGCGATGCCCGGGCTTGAACTTGTGACCTTCAGATCCCAACCTCAGTCCCTTATCCGATTGCACTAATGAGACATCTCTTGCGATTACTAGAGAATTTTGTAGTAAATAAAGTCATTAGGTCAGTCACGCATCATCTCTTTAAAAGCCTTTCAATGCTCAAGGGTTACAGAGGAAAGAAATGTTTTGTCAGAATTGAATTACTCCAATGTACATCCAGTAGGAAAGGAATTTATTTGAAAGCATTTATTTTGAGCAGTATTTCACAACACCAATGACTTTAGTTAACTAAAGCTATTCAGAAGAGTGTAAATGTTTTTAAACTGAACTTGTAGATTTTGGTCGCCATAAAATATAGGGGTCAGAGTCGGAAATGGCGAAATCCTTTCAAAAAGAAATGTTTAGTCAGAATTATAGGAAATGAATTTATTTGAGCATTCCTTTTGACCCGGTTTTGAAGATAAACAAATATTGACCGAGTTAGTGATGGTGCAATACCAAAAGTACTACCGGAAGTGAAATGACCAACACAGCTCTTTTGCGTGGCATTGTTTCAACATACCTTAGTAGTATTGAGATATCGGCTATCGTCGAGAAACTGGTCAACGGATCGAAGACTCAGATTTATACGAAATTGTTCGCTTTTTTTGAAATTGTCAAACAAATCGAAGTGCCAGTGTTTTGTCAAGCTTCAGCTGGCCTTGGTTTCTCGCGTAGTGAATATCCATAGATTCAGTTGAGTACTTTTCTGTGTTAAATTGCAAAATAGGTTTACAGCTTAAGTGTTGACAAAAGAAAAAAGAAAAACAAGTGAAAAGGAATAGAAAAAAAAGAGATCAAAGAAAAAAAAACTTCACTCTGTTGAGGCTTGAACCACCGACCTAAAGCTGTCATTACAGTACAAAAAGAGCACACTAACCCACTTGGCCACCAAAACCTTCTTTAAACGCCTGATTGAATTTTAAATTCTTTATCATTTGGAGTGAGGAATTGACTGTCATGCCAACTGAAAGGTGACAAAAATTGAATTACGATCAACTTGAACTTATCCTGTGCATTAATCCGGCTCGGATGGTCAAAAAGGCTGCTTCTAATTCTCACAGAATTTCTTGTTGTAATTATATTGTTATAATTGTATATGAATAAAGCCTTCACGGACACAGCTACGTACCTGACCAGGCATGTACATATGTGAGTATGATTATTAAGAGTGGTTTAGGGGTTAAAGTTGCCAATTAAACTATTTTATTTTCTTTTGTTCCAGACTATGGTTCTCAATCTAGGATGATGGAAAACAAAAACTTGACCAGTAAAAATATAGGGCAATCAAGTATGCAGGTATAAATGCCACCCAATTTACCTCCAGGAGAATGGAAGAGAGATTGAACAATTCTGGGTAATCTTGCTTCTGGGTCTTCCTATAAAACAATATTATTTTAAAAAGTTAACAGGTTTTGCAAAATGAGGAATCAAGCGTCTTCACAGAGAAAAAAAATTAAATACCTACAAATTTAGCATTTGCTTAAATTTGATTCACTGAAATAATACCCAACACCACCACAGAGAAAGACTCTTACAGTCAAAATACTCAGCGCATGCTGACTATTATTTGAGAATAGTTTTGATTGAATGCTAATGGACTTCATTATTCATTTCAAACTTTCAAATTTAATTTGAATATAGTAATCATTCAACCGTAGCCTGAGTGCGACCTCATTTGAAATATCAATTGATGATCAATTTATTTCTCATGTGGCTTGAATGCTTTGTGTGGTGTTCACCTCCAAAACACACTCTTAAAACTTGTGACTAGAAAAGTTAACGCCCTATGCTGAAAAAGGGCCTTTTTGTGGCTAAATGCAGCTTACCACATCTGAATATATTTTTCTTGGGAGAGCGTACGTTGACATTTACGCCGCTTGATCAAATAACGCAATTGACACTTTGACCTTTCATGCTGGAAACATCTGTTCCAAAAATTTGCCATTCTTTTCAGCAAGATCTTATGATGTAGGCTTGCGTTGATCAAAAAAATCTACAAAAACCATGTGAAACAACTGAGAAAATGATGAACAAGTGAAGAAGACTCAAAATGGCAACAAATATCGCACGTGAACACCACATGAAGTCTTCAAAACCAATCAACAATCAATATAATTACTCGGGCTGCCCGCGTCTCGCGCGGCGCCTGGGTCTAAGATCATCCACAAAGCTCACTTCCGGCGTTTCTGCGCAAGCGCTAACTATTTTTAACAGAGTGATGCCTGTTGTCACGTATCAGAAAATGTCGATTCACTTGTGTCTTTTGAAGTCTGAACAAACAATATGTTAAGAGAAGTGTCTATGTGAATGTTTGCAAGTTCAACGGCGAGAAGAAAGCTTTTAACATGAGTAAACTTAACTCCAGATGGACTTCCGTGTTTCCTCGTGTTTGCTTCAGTAGACTGCAAGTAGTAATTTTGGCGATGGATTGTGGGGCGGATGAAAGACACGTGCGCGCGTGAAGTTGCGAGGAGACGCGACGCGAGGGGAGCGCCAAAAATTAGAGACTACAGACAAAGGGAGTTTGACCTTTCACGGCCGAGTGATTTGGAAGTGTAAATCTCATATCAACAGCAAGAATGATGCCTGTTGTCACGTATCGGAAAACGTCGATTCACCTTGTGTCTTTGAAGTCTGAACAACTAATATGTTAAGAGAAGTGTCTATACGAATGTTTGCAAGTTCAACAGCGAGAAGAAAGCTTTTAACATGACCAAAATTTAACTCCAGATGGGTTGCTTGTTCCCCGTATCCGCTCCATTGAGATGTACATTTTGTTGAATAACTCAAGTACAGGATATCACACACCCCTGAGACTTTGACAGGTAGTTTATTTACTATTTTCCCACAAGATCTCAATTTCTGATTAATTTTTGAATGATAAGCGATTAGTTTTTACAAATGTACTAGCGTCACTTGAAACTGTCCAGAAACGTTCCTTTCTTGTGTTTCAAATGACCCTGGATTGACGTATTTGTAAACAGTTTCACTCTGCTAATTAATTTTCTACTCACATTTCACTGAGACTCCATTAACGTTTATGCGAAAAAATCCTACATTGTTCGATAAGCATTTCCTTTCTCAAACAATTATCCATCGAAGCGAAAACAAGTGTGCTTAGTTTTTTTTTGGAATCAATACACTATTTTTATCACCTTGCAAAACGATAAACCTCTGTGTCCTAAAGGTCATTGTTCCTGCCTGTGACGCAGCTAACCTGGGTTCGATATCTTTTAGTGGTATATATCTCGGGCTTTATTTTTTCTGTTTCTCTTTTTCTTGTTCTTTTAGAAATATTTTTTACAAGTGTTATAATTATTGTGCTCAATGGTTGAGCTGTATTTTAGAGGAATATATGTTGATAGGGGTCTAAAGAAATAGACTCCAACACAAGCTAAGTGCAATGCGTCCGATGTAAGAAAGACAGACTTCCCTCTATTCTTTTGTTTAGCGCTAAGTTAGGGATACAATACTGTTTTTTGCAAGCCCGAGTTTAGGCTATTGTAGCCTCTTGTTTTAATTTTCAAAAGAGGTTACACTGGGCTATGGTTGAATGATTACAATATTCAAATTACATTTAAATTTGAAAGTTTGAAACTAATAATACAGTCCTTTAGCAGTTAATCAAAACTATTCTCAAATAATAGGTGGCATGCACCAAGTATTTTGACTGTAACCCTTTGGCTCCTGCACCGGCGGAAACCGGCCGAGCAGAACCACGTCCCTTGTACCGGTTGTGGCATCATCATTTTTAATGCTCGTAGACAACTTTAACATGTAATATGCATAGGGAGAAGTGATCTTTAAAACCAAACCGGAATGAGCACAATTTTGTAAAACAGACTGGAGAAAACCCCAAAAAACGAAGTGACGATGACCCAGAAATTTGAATGAAAATCTTGAACCACTACATGTCAGTATACCCACCTGCACTTCCTTCCATCTAATCCTACGATCCTAAAAGTTCTCCCCAAATCTTTTCCCACCGAAAGGAAGCCCAGAAAGTGCCCAGCAAGAGAGAAAGAAAGCAAGACAAGAAAAGCAAAAGAAAAGGGGAGGAGAGAAAGTGAAAGGTAGAAGGTGAGGGGGCGGTGAAACTTTTAAACCCCAAACTATCTTGAAATATTGTTTTCTGTGCATGCCCGAGCTTGGAAATCTAATATTAAGCATCAGGAACAGAAGGGCGTGAGGAACTTGACCTTCAAACAGAGTTTTGGGCAGTTTTGGTTCTTTTGGGCTAGAATCTGACCAGAAAACGGCTCAACAAGCTTCAAAAGGTGTTTTTTGGCAAAATGTTCAGGAGCCAAAGGGTTAATTGTACCCTGAAAGGTCAAACATGTATTACAATGAAAACTTAAAACAATCTTGAAACATAATGGAAAATTTTGACAGCAAGGCAGGAAAGGAACTCTCAACCAAAGTTTTAAAAGTTACAAAAATTCAAACACATTGCAATAAAGCTAAATGTACTTGATGTAAGGATTAAATGTTGCTGAACCATCCTTTACACCACTTTGCTACTAAAAAATACATTCCAGACTGTACAGAATTACCATATTACCTTTTGAATTCTGGATACCCATGTGAAGCACACTTTTCTAAACTGTTGTTCCAGTACTTTGTCACGAACTGGCCAACAATCTCTGTAAAATAACAGAAGATGGAAAGACATTCATGTAATTTCAGCTCACAACTTAGAAAATGAGAATGATGATTAGCTGGATGTGCAAACTGACACATATTTTCACACATTTGTATGAAACATGGTGAATGCTGAGCATTTTTCTCGTAAAATGGAGAAGGTACCAGTACTTAAATTTGCATTTTTGAGGTGCATGTATTTTCTAACGTTTAAGACTTTTTTGCATTTTCATTACAAAATATAAAATGAGTGTCTTCAGCACAGTACAGTACTGGCCACAGGAATAGCAGCACCTACACACGCGTAAAATGCATGCAATGTGGTGGATTTACGTGCAAAATACGCACGCGTTACGCGTGAGTAAAAGTTTACTCGAACTATTACATGCGCTCTAAATTACACGCAGTCTGCGAGTAATTTCCCACTGACAAGGTATAATGAAGGATTAATTTAAATCACTTAAAATCATTAAAAGAATCAAATGAAATGTTGGGTATCAAAGCAACAGTTCTAAATGTTCAGGACAAACAAAAATATAGAAATTGTTCTCCCCAGTAGATGCATGGCACTTAAATCAATACAAAAATTTCAAAAAAATAAAAAAATAAATAATAATTATATTAAATCGAAAAAAAGGGTCAAAGTGATATCTTGTGAAAATTCACAAATGTTTCAGGCATAGCCCTTCTTCAATGTGAAAACTGTTTGACACTGAAGAAGGGCTATGCCCAAAACGTTTCTGATTTTTCACAAGATATCACTTTGACACTTTTCTCAATTTAATACTGTCATGTGGTACATGTATATATATTTTTTGGAAATTTTTGTAATGGTTGTTCTATCTTGTTTGTGTTCTACTCATTTAACTTTAGTATTTTTATGTTCTCTGTAAAACTCATTTTCCCTATCTACCGGTACTTTTGCCCTGAAAATGTTTTTGGTATTTTCACCCAGTTCTTTGGATGAAAAGAAAAAAACATCTAAGAAGTAGCATTTCTTTCATGAGTCCAAATCACCACACAGTGCATTTCAAACCTCATTATTTTCTGCAATCATGATGTTGAAACAAAGTCATTATTTTCTTGAATCTTACATGTATAATTATAATGTATGTTGTTTAATGTTCAGAGCTAAGAGACTGGGACCCAGTTGTTTAAAATAATAGCCAATCCACAATAATTATTGGGTGTAGACAAAATGTGGACCCCCCCCCCCTTCTGGACCCCCCTTCTGGACCCCTCGATTTTTCTGTTGGAAAATAATAAATGATAAAAAAATAGTCTTCGCTTTGGATTTCGACTTCGGTCGGCTCGTTGATAATTACAGACAGCATTATAGTAATCGCGAACACTACCACAGCCAATCAAATGAAGAATGATCCTACAGTTGTCATTTTCATCCCGTGAAAGACTTGCTTTGAATTTCGCTGACTTTGCCTTGCTGATTTTTGTTGTTACCAAATACTTTAGAAATTTCTCACAAAGGCCATTATGCAAATTGCTGTTCGGCTTTTAACTGGCTTTCGAAGAATGTGAAATGAGCTCAAAACTATCCTTTTTTGTTTGGATTAGAATAACACTACAGCAAAAAAGGTGAGCAATGTTTCTTCCACGCTGACAAATTATAGTCGAAAGGTTGCTCTGAAATATCATGGAGCCGTCAAATCCACCGAATGGTACATGATGGAGTGAAATAAGATCACTCTGGTTGCCTAGCACGTGACATAGATCTGCCAACGAGAAAAATAATAACTTTCACATTCGAAAGCTGAACAGCAATTTGCATAATGGCCTTTGTGAGAAATTTCTAAAGTATTTGGTAACAACAAAAATCAGCAAGGTAAAGTCAGCAAAATTCAAAGCAAGTCTTTCACGGGATGAAAATGGCAACTGTGAGGATCAATCTTCATTTGATTGACTGTGGTAGTGTTCACGATTACTATAATGCTGTCTGTAATTATCAACGAGCCGACCGAAGTTGAAATCCAAAGCGAAGACTATTTTTTTTTTCATTTATTATTTTCCAACAGAAAAATCGAGGGGTCCAGAAGGGGGTCCAGAAGGGGGTCCAGAAAGGGGGTCCAGAAGGGGGGGTCCACGTTTTGTCTACACCCATAGTATTATTAAAAGTCAACAGATGTTTTCATTTCAACTGCTGGGAATGCTCTTAAATGGAAAATAATTTTCCTTAACTTGTACTTATTGTATTTACACTGTGCTTGCAATTATTGTACAGGTGTAAGCACAGTCTTAAGACAACTTTCAAAGTCAAACTTGCATGTAAAATGGCAAACATCTTCAGAAATGTCTACTGTATACTGGAGATCACAAGCCCACAATTTTTATTACATATAAACTACAATAAAAGTTTACATTAACTTGGGATTACCATGAACATGCTTTAAAAGAACTAGGCCCAGAGTTTAAACCATCAACATGATACAAACTCGCAACACAAATTCACAGTCAATAGCCCATTTTACAATTGCCTGGTCAGTGGCCTTGTCTATGAATGGAAATGAGGCTGGTGATGACCTTGTTTTGATACAGACCTCACTGCTTTTCTCATGTAAATCGCTCATGTTGTTCTTATGTTTCCTACAGTCTGTAGTCCACCTTTGCATGAGAAAGACAGACAGGTTTGTATCAAAACAAGGTCACCTCCAGCCTTACTTCCACTCAAAGGCCAGGTCACTTAGCACACAACTGCAAAATGGGCCATTGTCTCATTATAAAGTATAAAGTACCTGAACTCCTCATAAGCCAGCTGAGGATGAAGTCTTGTAAACAGAAAATGCATGATAACCTCCATGGCTTTCTTGTTTGGTAATGCGAACATGTCACTGAAGAAATGAAGACATTATCAGAATTTATACATTGTGAACCTTAAAAGGGACTAACTTAAGGTTACTGTAAACATTCAAGAGTCATTGTTTTCAAAATTTGGGTTATTCACTCTTTCGTTAAATGAATAATTAATCAAGCAATTGGCTTTAAAAGAAAATTTGCATAATGTTCAAGAGAACGTGAGAAATGACAAAAAAACTGTTTTTGAGCAAAGTCAATAAATAGTGAGAGGTGTGATAATCCTGTTATTCCATGCTGTCTGTTGACATTTTTCGTGGGCTAGCTTCATCCTGGAAAATTTCAAAAGTGGCGAGACTTTTATACTCTGTTAAGAGAAAAAAGAATAGTCTGATCATCTTCATGAAACAAGCAAAAAGAGCAAAGTTACTGTGGGCGAATAAGAGTATGGCCCAGGCCAAAGAAAGCGCAGAAGAATCAACAGATGTTCAATGAGGAGAAAAAGCTTGTGCTTTCTGCTTCTCACAAGAGTTCGTGGTTCAACCAGCCTGCTTCAGAAGATTTAGTTGCAGAACCGCAGCTGTAGTGAGGGAGTCTTCAAAAAACATGTTTTTTGCACCACACGCAGTTTTAGGCTGTCTTCTCAGTGGTATGACCGTGCTGACAGGAACATCAATGAGGTGTGAGAATTGTTTTTCCTGCCAGCTGAGCTTGCGAAAGAGGCAGGAAATGAAGTTCTCTCTCACACTGAATGGAGGACCTGGATACGACCCAGGATGTCAGTTTCACGTTCGGTCACATGATTCAGTTTTTGTTTTCTTGCTGGACAGTGCAACAGCTTTGTTCCTTCTTTGGGTAAAAAACGTTTTTAATTTGCTGCTATCAAGTAATGCCGCCAAAATCGAGGGCCACACAATGTCTTTTGACCCATAACGTTAGTCCAATGAGGGAGTCTCAAAAACGTTTGCCAAAAACGAACACGAAAGGACTGAGGATTGACGCGAGTCATCCAAGGGTTCCCGCCATAATTCTCCACCAAGGAAAGAACGCCACTCAAAGTCGAAGTCTTCTAGCCGCTCAGAGTCACCAGAAACACACCATTGCAGGCACAAAAGCTCCTTGAGGCGCACGAAAGGAGCGAAGAGTGTCTGCAACTCCTTGAGAGAGCTGAAATCACAGCTGTCTACGAAGCGTTCCCGTGCAAAATCGCCACAGCCCAAATTAGAGTATAAAAGAAACAAGATCCATTATGAATTAAATGAGAAAGTGCTGGATAAATTGGGTGTGGCCACCTCCACCAACAATGAAAAAGCCCAGAATGAGGCCTTGGAGAAAGGTAGGAAAATCCTCACAGAAAGAAATAAACATATTTTGTTAGCTGAAAAATTGATTCAATCGATTGTCATGTCCAGGAGATTTTTTTTATATATATATATTTTCAATTTTTTATTTCATGTTCAAAATTTCTTACACATACTCACTATAAATACTTACGGATACATACACATATGATGCATATTACAGATATTCTTATTTATATTATAACAACAAAGAGCACAGTGCAAAATTGTAATTACATGCAAGATATTATTTGCACTGAAGAAAAAACAAAAACTGTGCGTAAATAAGAATAGATGAAATGACTTGAATTTGTAAAAAGGTCCCTTGTAGTACAAACATACAATGAACTTAACACTAAAACACAATAGGAAATTATAAAGACTGCGGATAACTTTATCCGACGTGCAGCCCATGGGATTTGGAACTTTACCTACTCCTAAATTTGAATACGAAATATAAAGTGAAAAAGAAAAACGTTCCTATAGCGTCTATAATTTTTAACTCTAAATAGATTTTAAGCACAGCATTACATTACATTAGATAGGAATAAAGTTTCCATCAATATAATTATAGCTTGTCGGGTTCCTTCTTGTCAAATGATGCAAATTTTCTTCTTCTCTTGCCTTTTTTAAATTTTGGCCATTGCTTCTTGCGCCTTTCCTGAATTTCTCTTGGCAAATCTGAGAATACTCTCACCTCAATATCATCTTTGACTTCGAGTGCTCTCCTGAATAATTAATACGTTCCCGGTCAGGAAATCTTAAAAATTGCACGATAATCGGTCTGTTTACACCAGCTTTCTTCTTACCAATTTGATGCACGCGTTGAAACTTTATGTCCCTTGTGCCATCGAGTTCTAGCTCCCTCTCTAGAAACTGATAAATAACTTTGCTAGTGTCTTCTTCAGTGCCAGTCGATTCGGGGATGCCCAGGAACCGAAATTCTCCCTTCTGTTGTATACTTCTTGATAAAGACAGCGATCATTTGACAGCTTGATCTCTTTCTCGTTCTCACCAATCTTTTCTCGTAATGCTTGTATTTCAGTGTTTAAGTTATTGAGTCCTGCATCCATGTCATCAGTCGCTTTATTCAGTAGAGTTGTCTTGCTTTGTAACGTAATTATATCTGCTTGGACGCTGTTCAAAGCTGTTTCTTTAAGCGTTGCACTTTCTCGAGTACCCAATCTAATTTGCCTTCCATGCTTGTAAGCCTTTCTAGACTTTGTTGAAGTTGCTGAGCAATAATTTCTGTCATGGTCAAAGTGGAGTTCTTGCCGTTACCTTCAGCGCTTGATTCGATTTTCTGTGTTGCTTGCTTCGCAGATTCCCTTATCGTCGGGAGAAACAGTTTCCAAGCCACTGCTATTTCTAGTTTTTCGTTTCGAATTGCTGGACAGTTCAGCCATGCAATAAAGGAGACGTTAAAAAATATATAATTATATGTTTTGACATACAAACAAAGTGGAGCGGGCAAAAAACACGTCTTCACTCCTCCATGGTCGGCCCAGACCCTAGCTCATGTTCAGGAGATGCTAGCTTGCAACCCCCCCCCAACCATGGGAAGTGCATCAGGTGGGCAGTCAAAGAGAGCAAAGCGTTGAAAGAAATTCCTTGAAGAGCTGATAAATCCTTGGAAACAGCTAGAGCAGCATCCAAGAAAGTTAGAGAGGACATTGCAGCCAGTGGTTTTGTCGCTCATCCTGAAAAATGCTGCTGGGAACCGACCCAGTAGGGGAATTGCTTGGTTTCATCCTAAATCTGAGAGAAGGCATAATTCAAGTTCTGCTCCGATGTATCAAAGAGGGAAAGGATTGATCTGGAATTCATCACCAAACTTCAGTAACAGCCTGTCAGTTGGCAGGCCTGGGGTGGACAGTTGTTTCCATGGGGTTAGCACTTGGCCCAGTTAGCCATTTGTGGACAAGGGCACTTTACAATATGTACAATTAAAAAGATTATAAATAATTAACTAAATTAACCACAAAATAATACTAACAAATTAATTCATATTAATAGTCCTACAAATCAAAAGCTTGGCTAAAAAGGTACTAGGTCTTAAGCTTTGACTTAAATGTCGCAAGTGATGGTGCCTGTATCACGATATTCTATCCAGTGAATGTTGGTCACAGCACATTGCCCTCTCTGCTGAAGCAATGCAAGAGGTGCACTTCTGGAAGGAGAGTTTTGAAGATTGTCATGGTCAGCCTATCTGGAAGGCAAACCCCAGGATAGACATCATTTCTTATTCAGATGCAAGTGACACAGGATGGGGGGAAGGGGGGGTTACTGTGTAAATGTAGCAGGCACCAACGTGGCAGGCTCTGGTCCGAGGCTCAGAGCAGGGAGAGCTTAACATGGAGGGAACTCAGAGGAATGAGACTGGTGCTCCTCTCTGTGAGGGAGAAGTTGGTAGGAAAAACAGTATGTCATAGGACTGACAACATGAGCATAGAACACATCCTCAAGGTAGGCAGTCCAAAGCCTAAACTCCATTCAGAAGCCGTTTCTATTTACACCCTCTGCAAACAGTACCAGATTCATTTGGAGCCTGAATGGATCCCAAGAGAATTTAACCAAGAGACTGATGAGCTATCCAGATTAGCCAGTAAAGACAACTACATACTTAACCCACATATATTTGCCGCCTTGGATGTTTTGTGGGGACCACACACAATAGACCATTTTTCTACCTTTTGGACACACCAAGTCCTGCGTTTCTGTAGCCTCTGATTGAATCCGTGTACTGAAGGGGTGGACGCCTTCACACTTGACTGGTCAGGAGGGAATAATTGGATTTTCCTTTTCCTCTATTATTTTGATATCAAGGGTACTGAAACACATGGAGCATGGTAGGGAAATAGGAACTCTTGTCATCCCATTGTGGACTTCAGCGTCATGGTGGCCACTTATCACTTCAGATGGCACCCAACCTGAAGGATTTGTACAGGACTGGGTGGAAAGTCTTCAGTGGAATCCCAAGTTATTGTGTTCTCACGCTTAGCGTGTCTTTTACAGGTTCACCAGCTCACACTGCTAGGCCATTCTTCTAACATGATGTCATGCATTTATTAAAAAAAACACACACACACAGCCTTAAGTGAGTGATGTCTTGTGTGTGTAGGCACTGAGGCACTAGGTCCTGTGAGGGGTCATTGCTTTACAGCCTGTGTAGGGGCCATTGTAAACCTGGGAATGGCCAGTGCCCTACAGCCCAGGAGGGGCCTATGTGTTGTGGCCTGAGAGGGGCCAGTGTAGTATGACCCATATGAGGGGTAACATGGTATGGCCTGTGAGTGGCCAACGTGTTAGGGCCTCTGAGTGGCCAACATGTGATGGCTTGCAAGTGGCCAGTGTATTCTCACCTGTAAGTACCCAAGGAGCTGTGGCACATACAATCTGTTTCGGCCTGTGAGAGGCCAAGGATCTCTGGTACACTAGTGGACAGCTACTTGTATATAGAGATATTGTACTGACATGTTTTACTCTCTGGAAGCATGTAGTGGCTTGTGAGGGCCAATTGCCCACTTGTAAGGGGCCTCACTCTTACCATAAATATGCTTGTGTTGGGGAATACGTAGACATTGTTCCCAATTTTTCTTCCCCCAGTTCCTCCTATCCTGAAGGACCTGAAGGTCAGTCACCACCCTGAGATATGCTCTCTCACCAAGGCAATTTCCAATATCATGATCCAAGGAGAGCCCCAAATACTGTTAAAAAATAATTATGCATCATCCTTCTCAGCATGGCAGAATTGGGCAAAAGCCAGAGACATCAACGTTCTTCCCACATCTGCTCCTGAGTTAGCATGCTACCTTGTACACCTGTTGCAGACAACCAAATCACTGGCATCCATCCAGGTAGCAGCTATTGGGGTGGCATAGGACCATCATAAGGTTCGCTTCCCTTCTCCTTTACAGCACACCATGGTGAAACAACTCCTGGAAGCATGCAATCGCATCCTGGGTATGTGTCCTAAAAACAGAAAAACTCCACTCACAGCAGCTCAAGTCAGGGAATTACTGCTCCAGTTTGGCTGGGGAAAGCCCAATGAGCTTCAGATAGCATGCCTCATTGCCCTGGGTTTCACAGTATTCCTTCGCAGGGATGACCGTAAGGATCTGAGATGCCATAATCTGCATACTATAAGTGACCATGTGTCCATTACACTAACCAAAAGGAAAACTGAGCAAATCAGAGAGGGTTCTGTCATCTTGGTGGCTCGCACAGGCTCCCGTGCATGTCCTGTATCCTTGACTGAAAGGTTCTTATTTGTTGGTCAACACAAGGAATCTGATTATCTGTTTAGGAAGATTCGCCATACCAAACGTGGTTTTTCCTTTCGTCCGCAACACTTGAGCTACTCAAGGGAAATCAAGCTGTTTAAGAAGCAACTGAAAGTTATAGGGGACAGTTACATGTACATCATCAGACAAGTGAAATATTAGTTTTTCTCTCCAGTCATTTTGAGATTCTGCATTAGCTCAAGTGGCTAATTTTTCTTTTTCCCATGTGCTTTGTTCTATTTTCAATTTAAAAGTTCGTGAACGGAACCAATCTGTGGATGTTTTCAATCCAGGTGACTTTTTTCCTTGACTCTATGCTTTTTCCTCTTATCAATAAAGTGTGGCAGACAATTGGCACTCAGTGTGTGAGAAATGTTTTTCCTGCCAGCTGAGCTTGCGAAAGAGGCAGAAAATAAACTTCTCTCACACTGAATGGATGACCTGGGTACGAGTCAGGATGTCAGCTTTACGTTCGGTCACGATTCAGTTTTTGTTTTCTTGCCAGACAGTGCAATAGCTTTCCCACCCACTCACTCCTTAGTTAGGTAGTTGTTGTACAATTTTTTGTTTTTTTTAATAGAAGTGTATCAAAGTTTGGGGTAGCTTTTTCCCCATTGTGAATGATATATGAAATGAATCATAAACCTGTGACCTCGCGATTACTGGTGCGATGCTCTAACCAACTGAGCTATGAAGCCACTGACATTAAGAGCAGGTCAATTGTGGGTTCATATGTTGCCATGAAAGAAATGAGTGTGAATGATAATGAAATGAATCATATATGAACTGCGGAAATGAAATTACATGAAGAATGATCCTCGCAGTTGTGAATGCAATTGTGGGTTCATAAATGATTCATTTCATAAATCATTCACACGCAATTTATGCAATTGTGAAAAGAAGCCTGAAAAAAAATTCAGCACTTCAACGGGGTTTGAACCCGTGACGTCGCGATTACCAGTGTGATGCTCTGACCAACTGAGCTATGAAGCCACTGACGTTGGGAGCAGGTCAATTGTGGGTTCATGTGTTCCCGTGAAAGAAATGAGTGTGAATGATATATGAAATGAATCATACATGAACTCGGGAATTGAAATCAAACGAAGAATGATCCTCGCAGTTGTGAATGCAATTTATGCAATTGCGAAAAGAAGCCTGAAAAAAAATTCAGGTCTTCAACGGGGTTTGAACCCGTGACCTCGCGATTACCAGTGCGATGTTCTAACCAAATGAGCTATGAAGCCACTGACGTTGGGAGCAGGTCAATTGTGGGTTCATATGTTCCCGTGAAAGAAATGAGTGTGAATGATATATGAAATGAATCATATATGAACTGCGGAAATGAAATCAAACGAAGAATGATCCTCGCAGTTGTGAACGCAATTTCTGCAATTGCGAAAAGAAGCCTGAAAAAAAATTCAGGACTTCAACGGGGTTTGAACCCGTGACCTCGCGATTACCGGTGCGATGCTCTAACCAACTGAGCTATGAAGCCACTGACGTTGGGAGCAGGTCAATTGTGGGTTCATATGTTCCCGTGAAAGAAATGAGTGTGAATGATATATGAAATGAATCATATATGAACTGCGGAAATGAAATCAAACGAAGAATGATCCTCGCAGTTGTGAACGCAATTTCTGCAATTGCGAAAAGAAGCCTGAAAAAAAATTCAGGACTTCAACGGGGTTTGAACCCGTGACCTCGCGATTACCGGTGCGATGCTCTAACCAACTGAGCTATGAAGCCACTGACGTTGGGAGCAGGTCAATTGTGGGTTCATATGTTCCCGTGAAAGAAATGAGTGTGAATGATATATGAAATGAATCATATATGAACTGTGGAAATGAAATCAAACGAAGAATGATCCTCGCAGTTATGAACGCAAGAAGCCTCCAATTGACCTGCTCCCAGCGTCAGTGGCTTCATAGCTCAGTTGGTTAGAGCATCGCACCGGTAATCGCGAGGTCATAGGTTCAAACCCTGTTGAAGTCCTGAGTTTTTGTTTTCAGGTTTCATTTCGCAATTGCATCAATTGTGTTCACAACTGTATATAGTTTCCTGAGGTTTCTTTAAAAACAACGCACAGAAGAGCGATTTTCCAAAAGACACCCCTTAAGATTTACAGTAACCTTAACTACAGATTTAGCATCATTGCTAAGGGAATTGTGAGGACAATAAAGCAATAAATCACTGTTTTCCAGCAGTTTGAGATATTGTACTAGTGAAATGTATGACTAGTGTACTTGTACGAATTTCAAAATTATTCCAAGTTGTAGTGTTCACAACTGCGATGATCAGTCACATACATAATCATATAACCAGATTGGAAAAGTTGTGGTTTTGTTTGAATTAAATTAATTTTAAATGTTATGATGTGACAAACTGGTATTATGACAGAGGGGCGCAGCTAAGGAGGGTCCAAGAAGGCCTGTGAGTTACCCTTAATTATCAAGTAAGGGTAATGATAATGACAACAACAATGAAGATAATAGTAATTAATGACAAAGATAATCATGATGTAACAAAACAGAATGGTGAGGTGACTGATTAATCACTGAACAAGCTTTTTAAACTGTTGTTGGTATAAATGTAAATGACAAGAACTGGTAAGCTTCAAGTGAGGTGAGTTTGTTTTCAGTAATAGGTGGTTTTCATGTGACGTCTTTGCCACCACAGACGTAAACAAAAGACCTCTCATTAGCTCATTTTGTTTGTTCCACCAGAACTTGTTTGTTTCATCAACCATGCTATCATCATTTGTGTCTACAGTGACTCCATTAAAGAGACAAAGTACTGTTGAACTACTAGTTTCATTGTGGATCGCACATTTTCAGTGAACAGAAATATCTGTATTTCAAAATCAGATCTTTGTTTCACATGTTTTCTCCACACACAGCAAGTTCACTTAACCCATTTGCACCCGTGCCGGCCAAAACCAGCTGCACAAGACTCCCATGCTTCAAAACATTGCAACTTTCTCAATCGCATGAATATTGCCTTAACAATGGGACGTCCTTTAAATTTGGATATCCAATAAATGCAAGAAACGTAGCGATTTTTTACCAAATATGGCCTTTTGAGTTTGGACAAGAACAAAACTGGCCGTTTTTAACATCAAAGAGAAACGACAAAAATGCCCCTTTTTGCTTTTATGTTTTTTAAAGAAATCATCGTTGTAAAACCAAACTTCAACCATCATAACAAAATTCAGTCCTTGTTCTAGCTTTTGTTCATATTCTTCTCCCGAGCGTAGATACAGCCTTTTTTTCCAGTGCATTCGGCTTTTCCACCATTTTCAACATCTCGACTGCATTGCATGCTGGGAAATAACGAGAATTTTTGACAGCGCCTGTTCCTTCCCCCAATTCTTTCACATAGCCACTCTGACCTACAGTACTGTGCAAAAGAAAGAGAACGAATTTCGAGAAAATATGTTAATTGTTCTTGCAAATTTTCGGCGAAATTTCGAATCGCACAGCGTGAAATTTCACAGATATGGTGGCGAAAATTCGCAAACTCTATGAAATTTTGAAGAAGGAGTGTTCGATTTTATGAAATTTCGAAAGATTGAATTTTCGAAGAAGCGAATTTTCGTCGTGGAGAAAAGAATATCCACGAAATTTCGTGGATCACTCTAGCCGAACTCGTATACTGGACGTGTGTTTTGTTTACACAAATTAAGCTCATCACTGCCCCGTAACCAATATATAAGCGCTAGTATATTCTCGACCTGAAATCTGATAGCAATTTATTTGAAATAATGAGTGACCTGGATCCTTCATTAATCGCAGCACTTTTGTAACGTTATATCCTAACCAAACAAAGTTTCCTCTGCACCTTTTGAAATCTGTTTTGTTTACACCAATTTATCACAGCCGTGATCAAAAGCGCCACATTGATTTACTTGAAAGACTTGATCAGCTTTTTCGGAAAGTGAAACTGTTAACTCAGATGCATAGTAAAAGCCGAGTAATTTCTTTGCAAGCAAAGTGTAGGGTGCTGTTATTTTTCAGCACGCACCTAGGTTGCAATTAACCACTATGACGTTTTAAAATACAAACGCGTGTGCGGGAGAATAAAAAGGGACTGAAGTTATGCATTTTCTTAAAAATAATAAATTGTATTGGTCATGTACTTTTCTCAAGTTGGTGGCTCCTAAAAGAGCCGTTTTTTAAGAGTTTAATCAGTGCACTGACACGCTAATGTTTAGTCGCCCCGCCGCCTTCAGCAACGACACCTGGAATGGCTTTGTGTAGGACATGGTCGATGTACTTGTTGCACTTCCGCACAGTGATCTCTTGCTCCAGAACTTCTTTATACCATCAATAAGTTCCTGTTTGGTCCGTAGCTTTACTCGGGATTCCAAGTAGAACTTAAGCTCGTGCCTCAAGTCTTCGATGGGATTGAGGTCGGGGCTTTCTGGAGGAGTCCGCCACCAGTTTATGCTGTTCTCTTCAAAGAAGGCTTTTGCAACTCTCGAAGTATGTTTTGGGTCGTTATCTTGCATGAAGCGATGCTCTGGAAGCTTCTCTCTGAGAAAGGGAACCAGTGTGGATCAAAGTATGTCATAGTAGAGGTCGGCTTTCATAATCCCCTTGAAGATGCAGATTTTCATTGCTCCATGCCTGCTGATACCGGCCCAAATGTGGACTTTAAGCGGGTGCTTAGGCTTTGGCTTTCTCTTAGCTGGCTCGCCAACCTTCCGGTACCACGTGCGGCGGAACTGTTGAAGAGAGATCGAGCATTCATCGCTGAAGACTATGTTGTGAAATGTATTTCCAGAGTCGATTACTCTCTGGGCAAAGTCGAGTCTCTTGACTTTGTTTACATCTCGGATCAGCTGACAGTACTTTGTGTTTTGAAGGGTCCAACCAAGTTTTTTACGGGTTCTTCTTTCAGTTGATGGATGAACTTCCACTCCACGCTTGGAAAGCTTCTTTTGAATTTGGCGGCTAGTTGCTTCGTCATTCTTTCGCATCTCCGCATCGATGAAGTCCCTGGCTACTACATTCAACTTTCTGGGCCAACCTGGCTTCGGGAGGTCATCGATGGAAGTGGTAAGTTTTACTTTCGTCGTGATTCTTGCCACAATTGGATAGCTGACCGACAAACCTTCTTCTCCAAGTTGTTTAAAAATAGCCTTGGCCTCTAAGCCTTCCAGACGTAGGGCCTGAATTCGCTTATGAACATAGATTGATACATGTACCTTCGGCATGTTGAGCTGTTGCAATTGAGTGTTGCTTATGCGGATCAGATGAGCAAAACATTACAGTGTTGTCATGTCAACGACCCGTGACCAATGAAAACCTTGATGCCCGAGTATCTCAAGAGAATTGAAATATTTGCTAAAAGCATTTCGAAGATGTTCAAATTGCTTTGAAAATTCGTAGCACCCTTCGAAAATTTGAATGACTATAAACGAAATTTTGCGTAGCTGCTCAAAATTTCGATCAAATTTTTCTTCGAACTTTTTGGTGGCACAGTACTGCGCAAAAGAAATGAGAAAGAATTTCGACGAATTTAGGAACATTTCGCTACTTTTTGGCGAAAATTAGCGAAATGTTACTAAATTCGTCGAAATTCATTCTCATTTCTTTTGCACAGTACTGTGCCGCCAAAAATTCCTGCTTGTGGTCATCTTCAGTGCTCACAAATTCCAAAATATGCGGCGGTAGGTCGAGAAATTCATCAATAGTCGAGTCCCAAAGGTACTAAGTGCCCGACTGGCCAAATTCCCAGTTTATCGAGTAACAAGCCAAATTCGACAACAAAGTACATCACCTTGCTCAATTCTTTGAGAAAGTGGACTCTTAGCTACCATCACGCTTTATGATGCTCATCAGGCAGCCACTAAAGATGAAAAATGGTCGTAAACTTAACAAAAATCGCAAGCAAACCGAACTTGGGACGTCCTTGTAGCTCCACAGATGAAAAATAGCTACGTCAGAATGACGTTTTCAGAAACCTTGAGCCACCAGTACCTTACAATGTAGGACAGCACCACTTTTCCATGGGAGTTTCAATAAAGAGTCACGAAATGCTATGGATTGTTTATAGGTGGAAAATCACTCTGAAAACGTAAAAATGGCTGGGTGCCAATGGGTTAAGATAATACCCCTAGCAATTGTGTAGTAATGACTGCACATCTGCAGTAATGACTGACCATCCCAGTTCCACTACAGTGGTATACAAAACCATTCCCTGTTAGCAGAGGTATCTGACAGCGAGAAAGGAGAGAGACCTCTGCCAGTGCCTGACGAGTTCTTTGTGCACATTTTGGACAAGACCAACAGGTTTTTGCATACTGGTTTCTGTTACTCAGGAATGTGCTTGCTCCGTTGCTATTCTCTGCTAAAAACTTCTGAACCCACTGTACTACAATCATAATGGCGTCTTTGACTGAAAGCAAAATGCACTTCGATCGAGCTTTGAAATAGGCCATTTCTTCCCTTAACAGTCACAATATCAAGGATATAACACCAGTGCAGAAAAAAGCTATTAATTGCAATACATTCGTGTGCCTTCCGACAGTATATGGAAAATCTTTGATTTTCCATCTGGTCGTCCGCCCAGCCGCCGAGTTGTCAAGTTTGAAACTGTATTCCTCTACCAAGCCACTAGTTTTGGTCGTGTCTCTGTTAAACTCCCTAAAAAAAGGACCAGATATTATCATGTGAAAGACTGGGAATCAAAGCTATCAGGATTGAAGGTGAATTGCCATCCCTTGAAGGCATAGAAATTGCATACAGTATGTATGTGATTGTGATCCCAGAGCATTTAGCAGATTTCAAGCTTGCTGTAAACCATCGAGTAATTCCTGAACTTTACTTGGATTTGCCATAGACGAGTCTCATTGCATTGTTAATTGGTAAATCTTATTGTCATAATAACACTCTTGACTATGACGACTAGTTGTAATATTGCTCATTTCTTTGTGGTAAATGGATAACCGGCTGGTGATGAATAATATCGCTGCTGCAAATTTCACGCACAAACAGGTTTACCGAGTCGGGTCACCCTTGACCAATACGTCATTTGTTGTTAAGGGAATGCTTGCGCTTGTGCAATAGGAAACTTGTTGGGCACCGGCAGAGGTCTCTCTTCTTTCTTGCTGCCAGAGACCTCTGCTAGCAGGGAAACAAAACCAAGGATAGTTATCTACATGTACTTAAACTACAACACTTGTTCCCCAACATACAAATGTCTGTAAAATTCACTAACTTCTTACTATATCTGTAATTTCTAGGTGCTCTTTGTAGCATTGTCGATAGATTTTCGCTAGCTGGTCAAAATACAACGTTGAAAACAACTGTGGAAAGGACTATTAAATGAGATGTGAAAATCATTACTATTAGCCACTTGCACATAAATCCCTGGCTAAACAATCAAACATTTTCATCCAACATAGTGTTTGTCAAACATAAAGTTGGGTGGCTAAATGGACAAACAATGTTGATCAAACACAAGACAAAGCGAGTCCACAGAACGATTTACATGTAAATGCATATCATTTATCACTGGATTTCAATGTTATGTCATTTGGCTGCTTTTTACTGACTATGCATGCTACTTTGGTTGGGGTGGCTAAATGACCAAACATTTGTTCTTAACACGAAATGTAGGATGAAAATGTTTGATGTAGATCAAACATGGAAAATGTTTAGAGAGGTGGCTAAATGGTCAAACATGCTCATCCAACATAGTGTTGGATGAAAATGTTTGATTGTTTAGCCGTGGCTTAAAGGTCAAAATCCTTGTACATGTAAGCTTATATAGACGCTACAGGCACTAATACCACAGATTTGCCAGTTGTGTTGCATACATTTGAACTTATATTGCTTTCACAGCTTCAAATGCGCGTGGAATGAAGAATATAGACTAGGCAGAGTTAAAAGTCAACTATACTTGCAAAATTTAAGACGTAGATCTAGCTTTATAAGACCTTTAGCCTATCAACTAATATACAACGTAAGCTTAATTAAGCTTACAGCTAGTGCGTTGCAATAAGCTTACAATGTATATAAGACTTAACTGATCGGAGTACAAAATGCTTATCGCAGACACGATCTATTCACCGTTGGCACTTACTGTTGCCTTATCAGATGAAAGAGCTTAATACCGGTCTATGTTTTCAGGTCTTGAGATATAAAAACTCATTTCCAACTTACCGATTGAAGACTACTCTGTATTTTGACTCCATTTCTGCAGGGTTGAAATCCAACAGGAGGAGGTTTGTAAAAGTGATTTCTCTTAGGTCCAGATGGTTCGGCATTATACCCACGGGTTTCGTCGTGTTCGAATCGTTCATGATGTTTAACGCAGGAATATAGGGGCAAGAGTTTACAAATAAATCGAAAAATAGTTTCTTATTTGCTGCGGTTCGCGCCACACAAATGAAGATGATCATTTGGATACCAGTTCACCTCGGAGACAAGGAATTACAAAAGACTGGAAACGAGTGAGCTCTTAAATCTCAA